>JANAVB010026528.1:0-40317 GCA_029216955.1 Iris pallida
GGGTTGGGCTGCGCAGGGTATAGACTGCGCATACAAGGCTGCGCAAGAGTTGTCTTGCGCAAGGGTTACATTGCGCAAGGGTTACATTGCGCAAGGTGAGCAGTACGCAAGCAATACGCAATGCACAGTACGCAAGACACTACGCAATGCACAGTACGCAGGCCAGCATACGCAGGGTGCCATACGCAAGCCACTACGCAATGCACAGTACGCAAGCCACTACGCAATGCACAGTACGCAGGCCAGCATACGCAGGGGCTACGCAAGCCACTACGCAAGCAATACGCAATGCACACTACGCAAGCAATACGCAGGCCAGCATACGCAGGGTGCCATACGCAGGGTGCAATACGCAGGGTGCCATACGCAGGGGACCCTAAGCAAGGGTTCTACGCAAGCAACACTACGCAGGAGCTCTACGCAGACCGTACGCAGGGTGCAATACGCAGAAGACCCTAAGCAAGGGTTCTACGCAAGCAACACTACGCAGGAGCTCTACGCAGAGGCCGTACGCGGGAGCCGCGTGGCCAACAAGAGGGAAAGGCTGTGTTCTTCTCCTACCTCTGTCCGAGAGGAAGAACACCCAACCCAAAAACTTCAATTCTTCATAACTTAGCCAAATCAAAACCAAATCTAGATTTTCAAAGTTCTAACTTGAATAAAATTGAATTCTCTTCCATATGGAAGCATCAAAAACCCATAAAATCCAACTAAAATAGATCAAAACCATGTAAATCCGAAAATAATTAAAACCTAGATCTAGAACAATGGAGACTCCAAATCACAAAATTCCAAGTTCTAATGTTGTTCTCCATGTCCTAATCTAGCTAATGAACAAAATAAAAGTGGTGCTTATTTAATGGCAAGATGCACTTGCCTATAGGTGTTGGTGGAGGAAGAAGAAGAAGAAGAAATTAATGGAGAAATTATGGAGGAGAGAGAAAGTAGGTGGGTTATAATGAGGGTGTTGTGGTGTAATGGAGGTGGTGTGTAGGCTATGGTGTTCCATCATGACAAACCAAACCAAACCAATTTCCAAAATAAAACCAAGCCATGGTCTAAAACCCATTTACAAGAATTCAAAATCCGCAAGTCGAGAATAATAAAATACGTGCCAAAACCCAAATACGAGCATAATACGAAATACGGAAAATGAGGGTGACAAAAACTCTCTTTCGAGTTTCGACGGAGGCTCTCTTTCTTCAGTCTGGAATGCATAAGTTTTCTCAAGAGGTTATTAGTGCAGGTTTCTGAGTCTGGTATCATGGAACTTCATCATAGATATAGTAAGTCTACAGCCTGGGCATGTTTATGATATTGCTCCTGTTAAGCTTCTGACATGAGTACTTATCCCAAAACATAGTTTGTGCCAAGCATATGAAATGTGACGAGAACTCGGCTGAACTCTATTATTGATAGTACAACTTTGGTTTCATGGACACAACTCATCAACTCTTGAATCGAGACTGAATGTTCTAGGAAATATTGACCAGTATAAATCCATCTTGCCGTGTGTTTTGCCATTTTATGAACTAAATGTCAACTACAGTGTGTTGATTATTCTGCAGCTAGCTTGGATTTGCATACAGGAAGGGAACATAATCGCGGGGCTGCGACTGCCCAACTAGTCATCAACAGAATTGCTGCGGTTGCATGCTTTCAGCTAGGTCTTTTGGCCAGGCTGTGCAAGATTTAAGAAAGGTGACCGTGATAATGTCCGGAGGTCTAGCCTGGAATAGTTTCTGGGTTGCCATGGCATTTTTATTTTGAAATCAGTCTTCCTGGAGGCAAAGCTCCTGTAAGGTGCATACCTCCAGTTTATGTATGAGCCTTGTGTGGAGAATTTCTTGTTGTATGTATTTTTTAGTAATCTTATTGGTTCGGATATTATCCGATATCCGATAAAATTATCGGTAACGGATATGGTAGCCAAAACGTATATCCGATCGGATATCGAATAGTTATCGGATATATCCGATAGTTAATGGTTCGGATATGGTATTGCCAATATCCGACCAATAAGCTACCATTGACAGGCCTAATGAGCAGTGGCCATTCTAGTGTTGGCTGCCTGCATCTGTAGATAAACTGGTTTGGGCCATCATCACCATGATAGGAAAGTTTCCAAATACTAATCTTGGTTAGTCAAATGTCAGATGAACCAATTATTAATACAGAAGATGGGAACTGCCGATGTCAGATGTCAGATGTCAGCAGAGCCGGCCTTAGTGTAATCTAGACAAGTTATTAGATTTGGACAATCTCTCTGATTAGTGCAACCTTCTATGTCCCTAAGTTTTCAGTTGGACCGACAATTTTTCATATTCATATTTTGAGTTAATACTGAAAAGACCCCTAACAAATTTTAATTAAAAAATTAAATTTATTATATATCAATAGTATTATATATTATGTTATTTATAACTGTAAGACCAGTTAGAAACATCAAAAGACAAGTCTCTCTTTCTCTCTCTTAATTAGCTTATTTGTTCCTACTAACTCCATTGGCAATTTGGCATCCTCTAACTAGAGATATGATTAGGCCGTGTAATTGGTCACCAAGAAAAGTAGATAACCCGTCAGTCATCATTCGTGTTTTTGTTTGTATTAATATAAAAATTGGTTTCATGGTTCACGAGCTAATTATTAATCTAATAAATAATAATAATAATTGGCCTCGCCATGCACGCCTTCACAGGTAGGTAACGATTGTTGGATTAATTAAGTTCACAGTACTACCAACTCTTGTGTCTCGAATTCAAGGTGCCACTTGGACAGGAATGGGTCTACCTGGATTCGATTTTGACCGAATTTGATCAGATCTGGACCGGATCGGGCTCATCTCAGATTTGGGGGCGGGCTCAGCCCAGATTCTGGATGTGTTAATTACAAGATAAAAAAATATGTAAAAAAAAAAAATTAATCTTACAGAATTATTTTACTTGAAAAAAAATTTGTGGGGTGTTGGATTGTTCTTATTTTCTATTTAAAAATAGTTTTTTTTTTTCCATGAGAATTGATACTTTCCTATGGGATGAGCTAGTTTTAGCTTCACTACAACTATAAAAACAAGTTCTTTTAACACTTTATTTTTTTTTGACTTGTTGGTTATCTTCTATTGCAGGTCGTACTTTACTTTAATTTTTTCAATTCATCGTAGATTAACTTATATTTAATTCATCTTCAAGCTAAAACTTATTTTTCACAAAACACGCTATAATTATTGCAGCATGATATACACTGTTAATATCGCAGGTTAGCTTCCCTCTCTCCGTTCGCTACCAACTCATTCCAGTCCCCTGTCGTGAGCATCAGAGCCCGTGTCTCCTCCTGTCATCCTCGACACCGCCTACACCACGCCGACCCCCCTAGGGGGCACTCTGATCCAGCTTTGCCCGTCGACGTGATAGCTTGACCGACCGATCGAGCAGCCCCGTCGAGTTTTTTGAACGTTGACCGTGACCAGCTCGCTAGATCGTGCGACCACCCGAACTCGGCCATCGACCCTAAATTCGGCGAAGCACCGACTGTCCCCTACTGCCATATTCCAGACCTAATGTACGAGAATGATTTTTTTTTAATCATCTTCATTTAATATTTTCTCAATCAACACCATCACCTCGTGTCAAAATTGCAGAATGGATGAAGAGACATACAACCATCTATTTCTTGATTGTACTATTGTCAGAGCTTTGTGGTTTACATCTCCTATTGGTTTAAGAGTTGAAGAGAGCTTTGCTATGTCTACAACCAATGCTTACAGCCTTCCTACAATTCGCCACGTGTTGGATTTCGATTGGAGGAGAGGAGTAAGCGGCGGAGTCGGGTGGAGCCCATGTAGTAGAGGGGTGTGTGGGGTGGTGGGATCCGGTGGGACCCATGTGTAAGGGATAGATGAGTGAGGTTGTAAGAAGGTTGTAAGAATTAATTTGGTAGTAAATTTAGCATTTTCCATAGGCATGCCATTAAAGAACTTTTTACTACTCAGTTTGCATCTCCTATTTGTTCTACTGATCCTTGAGTTTGAGTCATTTAATATTCTATTTGACTATTAGTCCACAAGTCCAAAGTTAAAATAGTGTCCGTTTGGATATGCTTTCTAAAAAAAAAAAAATTTGGAAACACTTTTCTGAAAGTAAGTTATAAAGTTATTTTCTGAGTATAGAAATTTTGAGTTTACGTTTGGTTACTTTTATTTGAAACTAATTTTAAAACACAAAAGTTTAAAAAAAAAAGTGTTTGGTAATTTTTTTTAGAAATTACAGTTGTCTACTGTTCGTGTCCAAGTCGAGGATCTCTTTCTCGTGTCTGCTACTCGTGTCCCTGAGTCCATCTCTGCTACAGTTGTCCAATGCTCGTGTCCCAGAGTCCCACCACCGCCCCCGTTTGTGCTACCAACGAGCTCGACCTTCGAGCTTCGACGACAAACTCATAGCCGACCATCGCCTCCAGGGGCGGATCCAGCCATAAGGTGGGGTGGGCTGGAGCCCACCCCAAATATTTTTAATTTAACTCTTTTTTTCTTCATATTTTTTGAATTTTTAATTTATTTTATGTGTTAGCTCATCCTAATTCATTGTAGTCCATTCCTGTTTTAGGTTCTGGATCCGCCCCTGATCGCCTCCGCCGCCGCCGAGCTCGTAGTCGTCCCTCTCCTCCGCCGAACTCGTAGCCGACCTTCGAGCTTCGACGACGAGCTGACCTTCGAGCTTCGATGACGAGAGGAAGGGAGAGGGAGCGGAGAGGCTGCCGACCTTCGAGCTTCGACGATGAGCTCGTAGCCGTCCCTCTCTGCCTCCGCCGTCGAACTCGTAGCCGTCCCTCTCCGCCTCCGCCGACGACGAACTCGTAGCTGTCCCTCTCCTCCACCGCCGACGAGCTCGTAGCCGACCTTAGAGCTTCGACGACGAGAGGAAAGGGGAGGGTGCGGAGAGGCGGCCGACCTTCGGGCTTCGACGACGAGCTCGTAGCCGTCCCTCTTCTCCGCCGCCGACGAGCTTGAAGCGGCCGATCGAGCGTAGTCCTCCGCCGCCGTCCCTTCGAAGCCCTCCCCCAAAGTATGCCGGGTGAGGGAGAGAGGAGAGGAAGTGTGAAAAAGAAAATTGTGAGAAGTGGAGAGAGAATCGAAGACGGGGGGAGGGGGGGGGGGGAGGGGGGGGGGGGGGGGGCAAACACTACAACGGTACATAAATTGTGCTGATAAAAGAGCTTTTGGTTCATCTCTGAAGACGAAGTTGTAACACTACTTTTTTCAGAAATTTTTTTTTGAGTGTAAATGTGGGCCACTCAACCAAACACAATTTTTTGTTGTTGTAATGTTTAAACTCAGAAAATTGAGTTTAAACTTGCAACCAAACGTTAACTTTTGGTCCTTATCAATTCTTGTCCCAAAACGGTGTTTTGAGTTCCATTTTCCGAAACTAAATTCCGATCATGGGCCTATTATGGATTGTTGGTCGTCTTGGTCGAACATTGGAATTTGGATCGGACTTCGATCTTCTTCGTGGATCTTGAATTCTATCATATGCTCATAGGCATGCATGAATTATGGATTATGATTAGCAGCCAGTTGATTACCTATTTTGTATCGACGCGTTCGTGATTGATACGTCGACTAAAATACTATTTTCAAGCAAGTACATACACTTGTTGCTTACATTTTCGTATAGTTACTATGATACATGTTTAGATAGTTGTTGCATGATCTTGACACGACTTTTCCATGAGTGAGCTAGATTTATGGATTCATACCTAGACTTTAATAATCGTGATTTATCGTCATTCTTACTTGTAATGTTATCATGATCCATGAGTATTAGTCGGACAAGAAAGTAACTTAGTAGACGTGTTTTAATTTAGATTACCAAATCTATTTTATTTTTTTAATTTTGAGTTTGAGAAATCTGAAGATAGAAGAAAATGGATTGGGTTTTATATCCCTTCTTGCTCATACAAACATATCCGAGTTTAATGAAAGAACATGAAGTAGCACATATTAAAGAACATGAAGTGAAGTGACAAAACTCATATGAAAAATAATAACACTAACGCTATGTGAATTAGCCAGTATAATTACGGTTACGGAACACGGAACCGAACGAAAGAAAATTGCATGTCAAGTTTGATAGCGAGCAAGGAACCTTGCACCATCCATATTTATTCAAACATTTCTTGTAGTACAAAAGCTTAATTTACTTATATTGTCGGTGGTGTTTGTGCTTGAACTGCACTCTTCTTCTCCATCAGCTCCTCAATCAGATTGCTCATGTCCTTGTACGAGGACCCTCCCTTCCCCACCGCCCGCCGTGCCGTCTCTCCGAGCTCCCTCGCCCGTCTCCTCCTCTCCTGAGCCTCTTCGCCGCTGCCCATCACTTCCTCCGCCGCATTCTTTATGGTTTCAGCTTCCACTAGTCCCCTCTCTTCCGGATACGCAGTGTACTCCTTCATCCCGACCGACACTCCGATCCCCAGCACGTCCACGACCAGCCTCTCATTGTAGAATTGCTCGGCAAACAGGGGCCACGTCACCAACGGGAGGCCCGCGCTCACCGCCTCGAGGATCGAGTTCCATCCGCAGTGCGTCATGAACCCTCTGACCGACGCATGGTTCAGTATCAGCATCTGCGGAGCCCATCCTCTTATGATCAGGCCCCGTCCTCGGACCCTCTCTTCGAACCCCCCTTCGGGAACCCACCTGTCGCTCCTCACTACCCAGACGAACGGATGGCTCGACGCCTCGAGGCCTAGAGCCATCTCGCGGAGCTGAGCGGCGGTGAAGTCGCTCACGCTTCCGAAACATACGTACAGAACCGAACCGGCGCTCTTGCTGTCGAGCCACTTCAAGCAGTCGTCGCGGCCGACGGCATCTTCGTATCCCCGCGCGGACTCATCAGCGTTTGTGTCGCTGTTGCACAGTGCTACGGGCCCTATATGCCATGCCCTCCTCCCGACCACCTCCCTGTAGTGCCGCGCGTAGTCCGGCTCCAGCTCGTAGAAGCTGTTCACCACCACGCCGTAGCTCTTCGAGTCGGACACTCTAAACTGAGCGAAGAATTCTTCCAACTCGACCCCAGGCAACTGTGACCTGAGCATTTCGATGCGATGGGGAAGGCCAGGGATGACCAGAGCCTCCGCGTCCGCGGGGAGGCTCTCGAGTGGCCTGTAGCGGAGTACGCTGTCGTTCAAGCAGAGGGAGAAGAAGCTGGTGCCATGGAAGACGAGCCTCGGTATGCCGAGCTCAGCCGCAGCATCGTAGGTCCATGGGAAGAACGCGTCGGTCACGACGCAGTCGGGGAGGAGCTCTCTCAGGACCCAGTCGAACTGTTCGCGAAGCCGGGGTACCACATCGAAGAACTTGAAGAACAAGTCCAGGGAGGGGATGGACGAGACGTTCTCGCACCCTTCGGGCAGGCCGGTGCCCGAAGGGAAGGGGATGAGCCGGAGGCTGATCATTGGGTAGCCGGAGCCGTTGGCCCGCGCGATGAACGGCTGCACGAGGGGCGCGTTCGCGGGGGTGGTGAGGATGGTGGCCTTGACGCCGCGCACGGCGAAGAGCTTGGCCATGTCGAGCGTCGGGAGGATGTGGCCTTGGCCCATGAAGGGGAAGAAGAGCATGCTGAGGCTACCACTGTGGCGTTCTGAAGACATGGCTACTAAGCAAGTCTTTCTAGCAAGAAATGATGTATGTTCAAGTAGAATAATGCTTAGTTCATGCCCACATATATAGGAGCTTAAAAGAAAATTTGGTGACATGAGCAGTGGCCAATTAGTGTTGGCTACGTCTGTATCTCTCAGAGAAAATATTAAGGGCAACACTCAAATGTCACATGAAGAGCAGATGAAGCAACTATTAATCTTGGTTAGTCATGAGGATTTAGTTGAGAAAATACTAGGGGCAACACTCAAATGTCAGATGAACAGATGAACCAATTATTAATCTTGGTTAGTCATGAGATTTACTTGAGAAAATACTAGGGGCAACACTCAAATGTCAGATGAACAGATGAACCAAGGGGCAACACTAGATGAACCAATTATTAATCTTGGTTAGTCATGAGGGCAACACTCAAATGTCAGATGAACAGATGAACCAATTATTAATGCAGAGACAGGAACTGCCGATGTCAGATGTAGGAAACGTGATGTGATTCAAACGAGTTGCACATGGCGTGTGTGATATTCGAATGAGTTCATACGTCTTAAAAGAGAATTTTCATATAAGATTTGAATCAATTTCAATTAGCTATATCTTACGATCTCTGTTGGGAACGAAGCGCGAAAATCGTTCTTTCAAACCAGAAAGTCCTGCGAGAAAATCGAACAAAAGTTCACAAACCAAAAAATACCAAACACAATCGCAGACACAAAAATTTTTAACGTGGAAAATTCCTGCGAAAAAAACTACGGGACGATCAGAGTCCAACCCTGAAGAACCTCCACTAATAGAATAAAGAGAATACACCATATACAAGCTCCTTCCGATCCAACACGGATCACCACAACTCACTTGAAAAAAGAAAAAAAATTTATTGCGGACTTCGAAGAACAAGAGATGCCAAAAAATTATTCGAAGCAATCTCTCCTTCACAATAGTCCCTAATCCTCTCTCTCTCAAAGATTGTAAGCACTCTTGTTTTGAGATGAGTTTTCAACTAGCTACTATATGAAGGGTCCAATCATAAATATATAATCAAAGTAAATATGAAAATCCAATCATATATTTTCTTACCATATATATTCCAAAATAGGATCCATGCACTCCTCGAGCTTCTCCGACACACGGATGGCGCTCGTCGCTCTCCGGGGTATTCTCCACATAGGTTGGGAACCCCACCCACTCCAACAAATCTCCCCCTTCATAACTAGGTGGAGGAACTCGTCATCCCGACGATCCGCCTGCAGTACTCAAACTTCCCCTTGGTAGAACCTTCGTGAGCATGTCCGCTCCATTGTCATCAGTATGGACCTTCTCAAGCATCGCGCGCGTCCTTCTTCTCAACCACATCCCGTATCCAATGATACAGAGTCTCGATGTGCTTGGACCGTCTATGAAAGGTCTGATTCTTCACAAGGTGAATAGCACTCTGACTGTCGCAAAGCAAAGTATACTGCTCTTGCTTCAGCCCCATTTTCTACAACAGCTTTTTCATCCACAGCAACTCCTTGCAAGCCTCCATCGCCGTAATGTACTATGCATCTGTCGTCGACAAGGCAACACACTTCTGCAACCGCGACTGCCACGATACCGCTCCCCCAGCAAATATCATCACATAGCCTGAAGTCGAACGCCTCGTGTCTACATCTCCAGCCATATCAGCGTCGGTATACCCAACCAGCTGCTAACTGTGCCAACTGCATGAGCGATGTCTGGCCTCGTACACACCATAGCATACATAAGGCTTCCCACAGCTGAGGCATATGGAACCCGCTCCATATCTTCTTTTTCGTCCTCGGTAGATGGACACTGCTCCTCAGTGAACTTAAAGTGAGCCGCAAGGGGGCAACTCACTTTCTTCGACCCGTCCATCTCGAAACGCTGAAGTATCCAGTGAATGTACTTCTTTTGGGACAAGTGTAGCAACTTGGACTCTCTCTCGGCTGATCTCCATCCCAAGAATAGTCTTTGCTGCACCCAAATCCTTCATAGAGAAGGTCGTGCCCAGTTGGGACTTCAACTCCGCTATTCTAGTGGCACTCCGACCCACTCACAAATACACAGCGATCCGACGTCGTCCGTATATAGCCATGCTCCCTCATAAACGACTCGAACTTCCTGTAGCACTACCTCGGAGCCTGCTTCAGATCATACAAGTTCTTCCTCAACCGGCAGACAAAATGTGACTTGCCCTTCTCACAGAATCCCTCTGGCTGCTTCATGTATAACTCCTCCTCAAGGTCACCGTTGTCACGTCCCGATTCGTAGAGTCATTTATTCACATATTTTATCTCTTGGAATCGATCGTCCTCGCTTGGGCATGATGCCGTACAAGTCTGGTATTGCACTTATACAAGGCAAAGATGGTACATAATCGATTATCTTCAAATAGGAACACATCGCAGCGACAGAAGCAGACAAATTAAAGTTAATAAGGACAATCTTTCTTATTGAATAGAAATATATCAGTTTCTTTATAGCAGCAGAGATAAAAGGATAACTTGAAGTCTCATAGAGATATACAAAATTTATTCTCTTATTGATAATTGAAGAAGAGTACAAGACTTGTATTGAAGTACAGTGCTTACAACACATCTCATTTTATATTGAAAGCCAACTGAACAATGCTATACAGCTTACATTTGATACTTGGATACATTGGATTACAACTCGATATACCAACTTGGCTTACAACTCACTGGTACAACTGATTATAATGTTCCATACATTATGCCCTTTATAAACAGAAAAAATTATCTTGAACAAGGAGAGCTTCTGTATGCCCAACAAATCTTCGATGATGCGGGACCAATCAAGCCAATCTTCGTGTGTAGAATATCCCAAGCACGAGCACCTGCCCACAAAACGTGGGTCAGCACATCATCTATGTACTGGCGAGCAGAATCCAACCCACTCGCCTAAACCAACATTAACTGGTCGATTTTAGCAAGCATTTAATAGAATAATCTTTCTACTTGGGGCCTAGCATCAGTTTACAGTTCATAGACAATAATCATAGTGAAGCATGTAAATATATTCTTAGCAATATTCATGTGGACATATCATTTAGCATTCTTGGTGTTATCATGCAAAGGCATCATTGAGGCATACTAGGTATTATCATGAAAAGGCATCATTGAGGCATCGTTAACATTAACATCTTAAACATGTTATGACAATTCTCACTTCAAGCATCACTTAGCATGTATGTCTTGTTTGAGCAACGATTATCGCAAGGCATCTTTCTAGCATACTGAATTTAACATGTTAAGCAGGTTCTCATATTGAAAGACTATGCATAGCATCATTTACTTGGCACGTTAAGCACGCAAGTTAAACCAACACATATATTGAGTATATCACATTTAAGTAATTTTTTACCGATAGCCAACTCCCTTGTACCTGCATAAAAATACAGGATAATATGATATACTTACTCTGTCTGCACAAAACATTCGTTAGCATGCATCCTGACTACATGGTCGTTGGTAAAACTGCATCATAAAGGACTTTCCAACGGGTATTACGAGGCACCATTCCAGGATAGGTTGTAAGCCTAGCCGAATGTCCCGTAATACCTCGTGCCACCATAGCACGACCAATGTTTCCTCCCGGGTCGAATCGGTCCCGGTGCCCTAGGTACCGTTCGAGAAAACTTACTCAGACTTGTACAAGTACGTCCATGACCATGCGAATGCGTGTCGACTCGATAACACAAATGCATGGTAAAGCAACTGAAAGTAAGCAGAGCCAACAGTTCAACATCTCATCTCAATTTTGAGCCGTGTTCAACGACTAATCATTACCATCATTCTATTTGGTGATCTCCCTGATCCCAAGCCCCATCATTCTCCATTCATTGATGTCATCCCAGTTTTTAGGAACAGGGGTATTTTTGTTATTTTATATTTTTGAATATTTTTGAAATTTATTTTATTATTTATGATATTGTTTTGGGGTTATTTGAGTCGGGTTCGAATTTCAGCTCATTCCGACTTGTATCGGGGACCCGGGGTAGCTTAGACTCTGATCGGGACCCAACTGGAATCGACCAACTTGTCATGACAAAACCCAGATATTTATATTTGACTAATCCCATTTGATTTTAGTGGGATTAGGGATTAGAATTAGATTTAGAACTTAAAATTTGGAGTTTTCAAGTTACCATTTTGACCCCAACTCAAAACCACTCATTTCTTTGACTTGGAGGGCATTTTGGTAAATTACCAAATGCCCCCAACCATCTAAAATATGGCCGGCCAGCAGCAACACTCCCTCTCTTCTTCCCATTTCAAGAAAAACTCTCTCTCTTCTCCTTTCTCTCATTCTACAAAGACCCCTTTCTTTTCCCTTTGGATTTTAAGCTCCAAAGTAAGTCAAATCTCTTCTAATTCTCTTCCATACTCTAGATCTCTCTCTAATCTTGGTGCTAACCCTTGTTTATCTCTTATTTGTAATTTTTATCTAGGTAGAACCTAGCATGGAGGGGTTGGAAGCTTAGATTTGGCTCTTGCCCCAAAAAGAACCAATTTTAGGGCTTTTTCTTGGGATTCCAACTCCCAAGAGGTAAATCCTAACTCTAACTCTTGTAATTGCTCCTAATTAATATTATTTGCATATTAGAGGATACTCGAGACGTAGGACAACCCATTAGAAGAGGTTTGGAACCCATTGGACTCAATTCGGGACTTTCGGGCTAGGTTTAGTGCCAATTTTGGGAAAAACCCTAAATTGACATATTTGGGTGTTACCCCTAGCCTAATTAGACCTAATTAGGTTAGTTTGGGTGAGATGAGGCTAGGTACGTGTCCATATTTGGATAAGTGGGGTCGTTTTGCGAGAAATCATAAAAATAGGCTTTTTCGGGGTTTTCGGGTTCCAACACACGGGTGACTTTTTGTACCGACACTAGAATTGACAAGCTAGTACTTAGAATAGGTTCTAATCGTTATTTAGAACTCGTGGGTAGAGTTTGGGTTGAATCCGGATAGGTTTGGTGTCCGTATCACGCGGTATCGCGAATCGGACACCCCGGAGTCGCTAGAATGGCCATTTGGCCATTCGGGTGTCACGCCCCAGAACCAGAATACTGGAGAGCGGGGGAATGACTCAGCCAGCTACGTATTACGGGTAGATGAATACCGTATAATACGATCAATGCTGTCTAAAGACGAGGGGGTGCATACTACATGAAAGTCTCACTATGGTCACTTCACATCTATTGTCTCAATCATTCGAACAAGAAAACAGAAATAGAGAACATGTAAGAATAAGCAGTAAGGCGTCCCAAACGCTCAGTCAAAATGTTCTTGAGATCTGGCTTTACAAAACATAGCCAGATGATATAGCAAGGTGTACACAATTGTTATCAGCTGTAGTCTGACTTAATTACAATTATGCAAAAGTAAGCACAAGACAATCCGACTAACATGTCGGTGCCAAACGGCTACGGTATAAAGTAAATAACAAAATGAGTGGTGAAGTAAGGGACCCACTCGAGTCCTCCTGCGATCATCCCTCTAGTGTTGACCATCTTGGAGGCGGAAGTAAGCTGGATCCTCGAGAACCGGCTCTAAATCTGGCCATGCAAAACCAGAGAGGTTAGACCTCTAATAGCAAGTACCACAAGGAAGCACGATATGAGAGAATTAAAACCAGTAATAAGAGAATATAATAATAGATCTCTGCTTGCGACTAGGATTCACATCACATCACGACACTTCGAACCAACCTCCCAACCAAACAAGGACAGAAGTTGGCCCGTCATGTCCTGACATTCTGATCATCCCAGTTAGACAACAGAGTAGGTACAGTACACAAACAAATCATTTTGTACGGCCAATCAAATCCTACGGCTTGCTATTGTGAGTCCCAAGTTATCCTGGAATTATGCAATTAGGAATTCCTCAGTTCTTACTATGTGCGAGCAAGGCTAGTCTATCCAGTCAATCAGGTGCGCCAAGCATGAATTAGACGAGTCCTAGCAGGACGCCCGTCATATATACAATATACAATAATAATAAAAGCAGGTACTGTTCCCTGCCCGTGTGGCAGATTTACAGTATCTGTGGGAACCAGCCGGCCTGGCGGGCACTACTAGTCCCGGGAGGGCTGCCATGTAAGAACTCGGGAATCCATTCTCTCCATGCCATCATTATTTTATTTTACTTAATAGTCCCTACGTTGAGTGAAATCCCATGCCGTGGATCATGATCATTCAAATGAGTACTTTCGTACGGGGTACGATATGCGCAACTCTACAACGATACCAGTGCGGCTAGGTTGTAGGTTTTACATAGCGTAATGCAACAATCAAATCTAACCACGGGATAATCATGCCTTGACCATCAAGTACACATGCTACTTTTGTAGAAAAATAAATAAATAAATAAATAGATTGAAGCTTGCATGTGCCTGTATGTCAATATTCGGGATCGGCTAATCGAGTACAATAGTTTATTACATGAACGTGTCTCATTCATTCATTTCAATAAGACGACTAGCCAGTCTCTTAGTTCCAACTAGGAACGCATGATCAATTTAGTCAAGATAACCATCGTTATTAATGGTGACAAGGCATGAAAGTCAATTAGCATTAAACATGGTCGAGTCCATAATTAGTACAAAATAGTTGGTAACATATTCTTGAAGCCAAGGAAAAGATCTACAAATTCATGTTAGGAGTTGGAAGAAATTCTAGCCACAATTCAGTCAAAATAGAACATATGATAGTCAGAAACAACCAAAATAGGCATATTCTGCGACATGATATGCGCCTACTGCGACATGCGCCTCATGCGGCTCAACTGCGACATGATATGCGCCTACCGCGACGTGCGCCTCATGTGGCTCAACTGCGACATGATGTACGCCTACCGCGACATGCGCCTCATGCGGCTCAACTGCGACATGATATGCGCCTACTGCGACATGCGCCTCAATGCGGCTCATGCGCGACATGATATGCGCCTACTGCGACATGCGCCTCATGTGGCTCAACTGCGACATGATGTACGCCTACCGCGACATGCGCCTCATGCGGCTCAACTGCGACATGATATGCGCCTACTGCGACATGCGCCTCAATGCGGCTCATTCGCGACATGATATGCGCCTACTGCGACATGCGCCTTAATGCGGCTCATTCGCGACATGATATGCGCCTACTGCGACATGCGCCTTAATGCGGCTCATTCGCGACATGATATGCGCCTACTGCGACATGCGCCTTAATGCGGCTCATTCGCGACATGATATGCGCCTACTGCGACATGCACTTCATTGCAACATGCGCCTTCTGCGACATGCGCCTTCTGCGACATGCGGTGCGCCTTCCGCGACATGCGGTGCGTGCTGCAGATGAATATATATGAACGAACCCAAAATTCTTTTTGCCATAACTTCCACAAAATAAATCGAAATCTAACTTTTCAAAAGCCAAACTTTAGTAGAATCAAATTCTCTACAACATGGAACCACTTAATTTCGAAATCAACAATGTTTGATAGATCAAAACCCTAAATTCATATGAAGACCAAAACCATGAAAACCAAAACTTAAAACTTAGATCTACACCCAACCATCCATGGAAATCAAGAACTTCAAGACCTAAACTTGTAGAGGAAGAGAAGATGAACAACATAGACCAAAAATAAATGGGGATGCATGAAATCCCTCATGGTGTGCAAGATGTACTTGCCTCTCTCTAATAGCTAGGGTTTTGGTGGAGGAAGAAAGAAAATGAGAGTTATGAGGAGAGAGAATAGAAGAGGGATTTAAATAGCAAGTCATGTTAATCTCCCACCATCCATTCCTTCCTACACAATCTAGACCATCCATGCTTATCATGTTGAACCAAGTTAAACCAAGTTGGTTCAACATGAGCAAAATAAACCAATAGCTAGGTAAAGGCAGAAACAAATTACAGAAAAATAATTAGCATAAAATTAAAGAAATTAGACACGGAATAAATGCGTGATAAATATTAAATAAATGCAATATATATAGGGGTTGGCTTAAGAAAACTCTAAGCCCTAAACATGCTCTAACCATGTGACTAATGACAAGTTAATTGTTACGTGATACAACTAATTAAATTAATTAAATAAAATCCTAACCACAACACGGTTCAGAAATCCTATCATCGAAACAGTGAACCACGCCTACAACCAGACAAGGACAAGGGGTGGCACACTAATCCGCGACGAGATACTGTTCCATGCCATGGCCAGTTACAAATACAGGATAAATGCAATAAAGATACAGGTGCCAGATACCATATACATGAAAAATCAAAAATTTACGTATTCCGGGAATGGGGAGTGACATCTCTACCCTCCTTAGAAAAATTCCGTCCTCGGAATTTCAATAAGGCTAGTCGAGCGCGCTCTCAGATCACGAAATACACTCATGTCATATAACAATCACGATTATCAAACAACACATGGCATACGAACAGATTACGAAAGAAAGTGCAATTAAGTAAGAGCGCAAACAATAATCATACCCTAAAGGGAAATAATCGGAGACATACGAATAAAATATGCCTCTCAAGTCAGGTAGGAATTCGTCCTCGAGGTCCTACACCGACACCCAAAGTGGACAAGGGTCAATGCTTGAGATAAGTCGGTACCAATGACTAAATCAAGAACGAGACTCTGTCCAGGACGTACTCTCGTAATCAAGACACATGATGAATTTCACGTATCACATGATACGAGAGCAGATGAGTGAGACGAAAAGTTGCCTTCACTCTTCGAATATAAAACTCAAAGAATTATAATAAATAATAATTAATACTCAAACTTACTCAAAACCTGACCGCCTTCAGCCAATCTTTGCTATAATACTCCAAATCCTTCTTGCCTTTGTCCCTGCCTTCCCTATCCCTGCTGCCCAACCTGATGCTGTGCTTGTCGGTACATCTGAGCTTGCGTCGGTAATGGGTGCTGGGCTAGTGGCCTCACTGCTAGTGCCGGCCCTTGATACGGTGCTACCTCTGGAGCTGGCAACGCCGGAAACCGTTGAGCTAGCCCTCCTGGCCTCTGTATCATAGGACAATTGGCAATCCTATGGTCTGGACTGCCACACCTCCAGCATAATCCATTAGCTGAACGATACACATCCCTAGTGTGCCCTCCCTTACCACAGTAAGTGCAGCCCGCTGTGGGTTGCTGGTTCTTCCTCGGTTGTTGTTGCTGCTGCTGCCTGGGTAGTGCTGGTGCTCGTATCGCCACATCGTGGATACGAATGCCAGGGGATGGTGCTGTTGCTCGGGGCGCTGCTGCCCCTCCTCCTTCTATCTGACCGTGAGATCTCTTCTGACCTCCAGTCCTTGCCGCAAGCCTCTGAAGGGTGATCTCATGCCTTCGAGTCGCCGTCAATACTTCATCAAAAGTCTGGTAGTTGTGCCCCTCTATCAACTGCAAGAGCTCAAGATGAAACCCTTGCTGGAACCTCATCGCCCTCTGGCGCTCCGTTGCTACCATCTCTGGGGCAAACCTGCTCAATCTGCAGAACTCCGCTGCGTACGCATCTACAGTCTTGCCAGCCTGTCTGAGGTTGATAAATTTCTGTTGTAGCTCAAACTGCGCCACAACTCCATAATACTTCGTCTTGAACCTTGCAGTAAAATCGTCCCAAGCAACGGGACGTCTGATACCTACTTCCTCTGATTCCCACCAATCACGTGCGAGATCCTGAAGTAACAACTTCACCTGATCTACACGTTCTTCTGCCGGCACCTTAGCTGCTATTAGAATAGCCTCAATATCCTTGAGCCATGCATCTGCTGAAATAGCATCCTCCGTGCCCTCGAAACGGCGGGGGTTGTACTTGCAAAACCTGGCCGATGCTCCTGAATCAGTCCTCATTCCTCTTTCCAGAGCCGTCTGCAATCCTTGGTTGAGCAACACATTCTGCTCTTGTAGCTGAGTGTGCATGCGCTGCTGGGCCAACATCTGATGTTGCTGAGCAGCCATCATTCCTCTCATGATCTCCAGAAGGGCTGGTGTATCCACTTCCATAGGGGTAGGTGGAACTACAGGTGGTGTTGGAACCTCCGGATACTGCGGTCCAACTGCTGGTTCTACTATCGCCTCTTCTTGGATAGTCTCCTGAGGTGAGACTGGCCCTTGTTGCTGACCAACCTGGTCATGTTGCCCATGTTGCCCTTGTTGTTGCTGTCCAATCCTGACAGATACAGACGAGGTGCCCCTAAGAAAAGGGACAAGAGAACAATCAAACAACCGGACATGAAGGATCAATGAAGTCAAAGGATACCGGAATGTCAAGCAAGGGTTGAGAATAACGAATCAGGAGATCAAGGAGAAACATGTGTGATTGAGACATCCTATAAATTAAGCACCCCACAAGTCTGAAATCAGACCTGCATGGGCCACCACTAAAACCTTGTCACGCTCCAGAACCAGAATACTGGAGAGCGGGGGAATGACTCAGCCAGCTACGTATTACGGGTAGATGAATACCGTATAATACGATCAATGCTGTCTAAAGACGAGGGGGTGCATACTACATGAAAGTCTCACTATGGTCACTTCACATCTATTGTCTCAATCATTCGAACAAGAAAACAGAAATAGAGAACATGTAAGAATAAGCAGTAAGGCGTCCCAAACGCTCAGTCAAAATGTTCTTGAGATCTGGCTTTACAAAACATAGCCAGATGATATAGCAATGTGTACACAATTGTTATCAGCTGCAGTATGACTTAATTACAATTATGCAAAAGTAAGTACAAGACAATCCGACTAACATGTCGGTGCCAAACGGCTACGGTATAAAGTAAATAACAAAACGAGTGGTGAAGTAAGGGACCCACTCGAGTCCTCCTGCGATCATCCCTCTAGTGTTGACCATCTTGGAGGCGGAAGTAAGCTGGATCCTCGAGAACCGGCTCTAAATCTGGCCATGCAAAACTAGAGAGGTTAGACCTCTAATAGCAAGTACCACAAGGAAGCACGATATGAGAGAATTAAAACCAGTAATAAGAGAATATAATAATAGATCTCTGCTTGCGACTAGGATTCATATCACATCACGACACTTCGAACCAACCTCCCAACCAAACAAGGACAGAAGTTGGCCCGTCATGTCCTGACATTCTGATCATCCCAGTTAGACAACAGAGTAGGTACAGTACACAAACAAATCATCTTGTACGGCCAATCAAATCCTACGGCTTGCTATTGTGAGTCCCAAGTTATTCTGGAATTATGCAATTAGGAATTCCTCAGTTCTTACTATGTGCGAGCAAGACTAGTCTATCCAGTCAATCAGGTGCGCCAAGCATGAATTAGACGAGTCCTAGCAGGACGCCCGTCATATATATACAATATACAATAATAATAAAAGCAGGTACTGTTCCCTGCCCGTGTGGCAGATTTACAGTATCTGTGGGAACCAGCCGGCCTGGCGGGCACTACTAGTCCCGGGAGGGCTGCCATGTAAGAACTCGGGAATCCATTCTCTCCATGCCATCATTATTTTATTTTACTTAATAGTCCCTACGTTGAGTGAAATCCCATGCCGTGGATCATGATCATTCAAATGAGTACTTTCGTACGGGGTACGATATGCGCAACTCTACAACGATACCAGTGCGGCTAGGTTATAGGTTTTACATAGCGTAATGCAACAATCAAATCTAACCACGGGATAATCATGCCTTGACCATCAAGTACACATGCTACTTTTGTAGAAAAATAAATAAATAAATAAATAGATTGAAGCTTGCATGTGCCTGTATGTCAATATTCGGGATCGGTTAATCGAGTACAATAGTTTATTACATGAACGTGTCTCATTCATTCATTTCAATAAGACGACTAGCCAGTCTCTTAGTTCCAACTAGGAACGCATGATCAATTTAGTCAAGATAACCATCGTTATTAATGGTGACAAGGCATGAAAGTCAATTAGCATTAAACATGGTCGAGTCCATAATTAGTACAAAATAGTTGGTAACATATTCTTGAAGCCAAGGAAAAGATCTACAAATTCATGTTAGGAGTTGGAAGAAATTCTAGCCACAATTCAGTCAAAATAGAACATATGATAGTCAGAAACAACCAAAATAGGCATATTCTGCGACATGATATGCGCTTACTGCGACATGCGCCTCATGCGGCTCAACTGCGACATGATATGCGCCTACCACGACGTGCGCCTCATGTGGCTCAACTGCGACATGATGTACGCCTACCGCGACATGCGCCTCATGCGGCTCAACTGCGACATGATATGCGCCTACTGCGACATGCGCCTCAATGCGGCTCATGCGCGACATGATATGCGCCTACTGCGACATGCGCCTCATGTGGCTCAACTGCGACATGATGTACGCCTACCGCGACATGCGCCTCATGCGGCTCAACTGCGACATGATATGCGCCTACTGTGACATGCGCCTCAATGCGGCTCATGCGCGACATGATATGCGCCTACTGCGACATGCGCCTTAATGCGGCTCATTCGCGACATGATATGCGCCTACTGCGACATGCGCCTTAATGCGGCTCATTCGCGACATGATATGCGCCTACTGCGACATGCGCCTTAATGCGGCTCATTCGCGACATGATATGCGCCTACTGCGACATGCGCCTTAATGCGGCTCATTCGCGACATGATATGCGCCTACTGCGACATGCGCCTCAATGCGGCTCATGCGCGACATGATATGCGCCTACTGCGACATGCGCCTTAATGCGGCTCATTCGTAATGCGGCTCATTCGCGACATGATATGCGCCTACTGCGACATGCACTTCATTGCAACATGCGCCTTCTGCGACATGCGCCTTCTGCGACATGCGGTGCGCCTTCCGCGACATGCGGTGCGTGCTGCAGATGAATATATATGAACGAACCCAAAATTCTTTTTGCCATAACTTCCACAAAATAAATCGAAATCTAACTTTTCAAAAGCCAAACTTTAGTAGAATCAAATTCTCTACAACATGGAACCACTTAATTTCGAAATCAACAATGTTTGATAGATCAAAACCCTAAATTCATATGAAGACCAAAACCATGAAAACCAAAACTTAAAACTTAGATCTACACCCAACCATCCATGGAAATCAAGAACTTCAAGACCTAAACTTGTAGAGGAAGAGAAGATGAACAACATAGACCAAAAATAAATGGGGATGCATGAAAACCCTCATGGTGTGCAAGATGTACTTGCCTCTCTCTAATAGCTAGGGTTTTGGTGGAGGAAGAAAGAAAATGAGAGTTATGAGGAGAGAGAATAGAAGAGGGATTTAAATAGCAAGTCATGTTAATCTCCCACCATCCATTCCTTCCTACACAATCTAGACCATCCATGCTTATCATGTTGAACCAAGTTAAACCAAGTTGGTTCAACATGAGCAAAATAAACCAATAGCTAGGTAAAGACAGAAACAAATTACAGAAAAATAATTAGCATAAAATTAAAGAAATTAGACACGGAATAAATGCGTGATAAATATTAAATAAATGCAATATATATAGGGGTTGGCTTAAAAAAACCCTAAGCCCTAAACATGCTCTAACCATGTGACTAATGACATGTTAATTGTTACGTGATACAACTAATTAAATTAATTAAATAAAATCCTAACCACAACACGGTTCAGAAATCCTATCATCGAAACAGTGAACCACGCCTACAACCAGACAAGGACAAGGGGTGGCACACTAATCCGCGACGAGATACTGTTCCATGCCATGGCCAGTTACAAATACAGGATAAATGCAATAAAGATACAGGTGCCAGATACCATATACATGAAAAATCAAAAATTTACGTATTCCGGGAATGGGGAGTGACATCGGGCCTCGTTTCTCGTTTTCGTTCGCGTGCGCGAGTTAGATTTCTTGTGTGGGGCACGTGTCTAGGTCATAGAGGGTAGAATTGCAAGATTTGGGTATTCGGATAAGGTTTTGGGTCGTTTAGGAATATATATGTGTATGTATCCATGTGTGTGTGTGTGTGTGTGTGTCTATATATGTAGATATGAATATGTGTGTGTGAGTGTGACATATATATATATATATATATATAGATGGATATAGAGAGTGGTGGTAGAGTTGGCTTTTGAATTGTGTGTGTGTGTGTGTTGTATAGAGAGAAATTGAGAGTGATTAGAGAGTAAGAGAGAGTGAGATAGGTGAAGGAAGGGAAGGGGGAGCTGCTGCCCCTTGGCAGCAGCACATTAGAGTGGCAGTCCCCACAGGGGACTGCAGTAAGCCCCAGCAGCAGTAGCAGCTGCTATACAGTAGCTGTAGCACCAAGAACAGCCCCTAAATTAGTCATTTAGCTGTCCTATTCAGCCACCCCATTCACTCATTTAATCCATTCATTCTTCCATCTATAGGACCCCCCAAATCAGCCAACAAGCAGCCCCAAATCAGTCCTAAATAACCCACAAATCAGCCCGACTTTTCAGCCATAACAGCCCCCATATACTACCCATTTACCAGCCTTGTACTACCCCATATCAGCCCCAAACCTGTCCTATTTCAGTCCATATTAGCCACTTGGACAGGCCCTAAAATCAGCCCCTAAATCACCTACAATTCATCCCACTTGACAGCCACACTTAGCCACATATCACCCTATATATAAGCCCCTATGTTCCATTCAATTCAGCCCACTTAGCCCCCATTTGGACAGCCACATTGAGCTACCTATAGCAGTCCTAAACCAGTCCTAAAACAGTCCAAATGGACAGCCATATAAGCCCTACATTCAGTCCAAAATCAGCCCCCATATTTACCTACAAAACAGTCCATAACAGCTCATTTCACCCATCCAATTGTATATCCATTCTTCCATTCTTTTACACATCATTCATCCCTCCACCCTTCATACATTCATTAACATTCATTAATCCCATCATCCACCCTTCCATTCAAAATCAGTCCTTTGGTCCTATAGGCCTTGAGTTGTGTTGTGATGTGAAATTATTAGAGGGTAAGGTATTGTGGTAGGCTTGTTAGATTTAGTATTAGATATTAGTTAGTGTTGGTGTTAGCTTGATGTTTGTGTTAGTGTTAGTAGTGAGTTGGTTAAGTTAGTGTCCTAACTAGGTTGATATCCTAGTGGACTAGTAGAGAGGGCTAACCTAGACACTAGGAGAGTGTGGGAGAGTGAACTAGGAAGGTTGGTAGAGAGTAGGGTGTGGTATCTAAAGAAAGAAAAAAAAATTGATTGCGGACTTCGAAGAACAAGAGATGCCGAAAATTTATTCGAAGCAATCTCTCCTTCACAATAGTCCTTAATTCTCTCTCTCTCAAAGATTGTAAGCACTCTTATTTTGAGATGAATTTTCAACTAGCATGCATCACCCTTTTATAAGCCCTTGGTAATCCATACATGGAAGGACAATATATATGAAAACTTCCAATATGCATCAATCATATATTTAATGGAAATCCAAATATAATTGGCTTGCCATAATCGGAAGCCCAATTATATGGAAAGCTAATATATGAAGGGTCGAATCATAAATATATAATCAAAGTAAATATGGAAATCCAATCATATATTTCCTTACCATATATGTTCCAAAATAGGATCCATGCACTCCCCGAGCTTTTTCGACACACGGATGGCGCTCGTCGCTCTCCGAAGTATTTTCCACATAGGTTGGAAACCCCACCCACTCCAACAATTCCATCTTCTATCCGATGTGGAGCTAAATTATCAACTCATTTGTCATCCACTGTTGAGGGCTCAGTCGTCCTACTTGCTGAGGAAGAGGAGGAGGAGGAGAGCTCTCTATGCTTCAATAACTCGAAGCAATCACTACAACATGAAGAAGTGATATAGAGAGAGAGGGGTTCATTACTTCATTGCTTCAATGAGTTCAATCCTACTTGGCACTTTCTGTCGTTTTCCCTTTGTCCCCAGCACACATGTTGAAATTCTTCTGCTGAAACTCCCTTTTATAAACATTTATATTAAAAGGTTCAAATTTTTTTCCTTTGGAAATTATAATTTTCATAAAAAAAAATTCGGTTTTTGGAAATGCTAAAGAAATTGGAAGGAATTACGGAAAGGAAAGGAAATGTATTTTTTTCTTTTGAAATTACAATTTTCGTCAAAAAAATTTGGTGTATGGAAATGCTGAAAAAATTGGAAAGAAAAGTGAATCCTTCCTTGGATCAAACCATTTCCCTCCGTAATTTTTTTCTTTGCAAATCACTTTTATTTTCTCTTCAATTTCTTTGTCACCCAAACGTAGAAAAATAATGACTTTATTTTTTTAGCCTGGCCCATCTCATGGACATGGAAAATCAATTGGGTTCTAAAATATAATAGCCTGTGGACTGATACAATCATCCTAGATTGAAATAAAAGATTAATTGGAAGCCTACAATAATAGATGGAAATGACTAACCATATTAGAGAAGTGGGGTTACAGATTTCAAACACAAGTTTTTTTAATATTAGATTTGAAAAAATTATCTAAGAACTTACCTTTAAAAACATTTTAAATTGTATGTGAAATATTATCTACGATTTCAATGCCCAAAAACTAAAAAAGTTTTATTTAAAACCCACCGCTAAAAAAACTTTCATCGCGTGCCCAGAATTAGAGAAACTTATCCAAAGCGGGTTCCAAATGACCCTTTTGCCCTTCCTTTTAATTTATTGGAAACACCCACAAAACTGCTCTTAAAAAAATGTTTCAATACTCCATCTTCTTCCATACGCTGCTCACTTTCGAATCTAGGTTTTCTCCTCAAAAATCTTCAAAAACTCGTCGAAAAATTTCGGAAAGACCGGGACGAACGACAAAAGTGCTAAAACGGAGGTCCAAACATCATTTTTTTGCGAATCTAAAATTTCGGAAGGCCGTCTAACGGTAAAACCGTTACTTTCAGCCTCCTCGACGATACGCTCATTTTACGACAAACGGGACCTCGTTTCGACCTCCCAGTCAAAAGTTATGGCCCTCCAAAGTTTCAGCTAACCATAAAATACAGGAGAATGGCATTCTCCGTCTTAATTTACACGGAGAATGACCATTCTCCGTCTTAATTAGGACGGAGAATGACATTCTCCGTCTTAATTTACACGAAGAATGGTCATTCCAGTGTTAAAACGCAGGAGAATGACCATTCTCCGTGTTAGAAACACGGAGAATGCCATTCTCCGTGTTAAATGAAACGGAGATTGTCATTCTCCGTGTTAAATAAAACGGAGAATGGCATTCTCCGTCCTAATTAAGACGGAGAATGGCCATTCTCCGTGCTAAATTAAACGGAGAATGACCATTCTCCGTCTTAATTAGGACGGAGAATGCCATTCTCCGTGTAATTTATCACGGAGAATAGTCATTCTAGTGTTAAAACGTAGGAGAATGACCATTCTCCGTGTTAGAAACACGGAGAATGCCATTCTCCGTGTTAATTAGGACGGAGAATGTCTTAAATAAAATGGAGAATGCCATTCTCCGTCCTAATTAAGACGGAGAATGACATTCTCGGTCCTAATTAAGACGGAAACGGAGAATGTCATTCTCCGTGTTAATTAGGACGGAGAATGGCATTCTCCGTCCTAAATAAAACGGAGAATGACATTCTCCGTCCTAATTAAGACGGAGAATGGTCATTTCCAGTGTTAAAACGTGTAATTTAGTTTTTTCAGGAATAAAGAGTTTCGTTCTTCTTTCAAAGCGATGATAATTCTTATGGAAAAGAAGAAGAAAGATCTTCTCTCCACAATTGAAGATCTGAGTTCAAATGTCTCCACGATGAAGATGATGATAATGGTGATGATGATGACGAGCGATGATCTGAGTTCGACTGAAGAAAAACACACCGAACTACGAACGATCTTTGCGATCTCTGCTGAATATGAGAGCAATGGAATTCAGATTTTTCGTGAAGAAGAAGAAGACGAAAATCGCAATCCAGATATGAGTTTTTTGAATTCAAATACATATAGATGACCAATTCGCGCGGAGGGATAGCTTCAGTATTATAAAAATAGCAGTTTCCAGCGGGTGGCATCTAAAAGGGAATCTTGGAATATTTAACGTGAAAATACTTAATTCTGGACATTTCATAAAACTCATCCAGCGGGTGGGCATTTCATAAAAGCCCATCCCGAAATTGGATTTCTCAGCAATTTCCAGATTAATTAATTATCATGATAAAAGACCAAATGGACATGCATATATATATATATATATATATATATATATATATATATATATATATATATATATATATATATATATATATATATATATATATACACACACACACATATATATATATATATATATATATATATATATATATATATATATATATATATATATATATATATATATATGTGTGTGTGTGTATATATATATATATATATATATATATATATATATATATATATATATATATATTATATATATGTGTATATATTATAATGGTATCGGACACCATCTTAGATGGAGCTGAATCCAAAATTTGTGTTGGATGTAGTCACATCCCACATATCCGTAAAAGTTCCCAAATTTGTCTCTCTTTTTGTCGTAAACACATCAATTTTCACAACTCTCTGTTCTAAAAATTACATTATTATTTTTAGGCTTAATTGCACTTTGCTACCCTCAACTATTACCATTTTTCAACTTTGTACCCTAAACTATTTTTTGTAACAATTTGGTACCCAGATGTTATTTTGGACTAAAATGCCCCTACCCCTACCCCTAACCCTCCCCCCCTGCACGCTCCGGCCGCCCCCCTGCTCACTCCGGCCGCCCCCCCCCCTGCTAGCTCCGCCCCTCCCCCCCCCGCCCCCCACCCCCCCTGCTCGCTCCGGCCGCCCGCCCGCCCCCGCCTCTCCCCTAGGCCGCGGCAGCACGGGAGGAGGGGGGCTGGGGAGGGAGGGCGGGGCGGGAGGCGGGGCAGGGGGTGGCCGAAGCTAGCAGGGGGGGCGGAGCTAGCAGGGGGGGTGGCCGGAGTGGGGAAGGGGGTGGAGGGAAGGGCATTTTCGGAATTTTTGAAAAATTAGGTATCAAGTTGAAAAAAAATAATAGTTGAGGTACCAATTTGTTACGAAAAAAAGTTTATGGTATCAAGTTGAAAAGGCGGAATAGTTGAGGGTAGCAAAGTGCAATTAAGCCTTATTTTTATTACGAAGTTGATGATAGGAAACAGAAGAAACAATACTCAACAATACATATCTACCAGATATCATCACACTAGTGGTACTAGTGGTAGTGGTTGTGCCTGAACTGCATTCTTCTTCTTCTCCATCAGCTCCTCAATCAGATTGCTCATGTCCTTGTACGAAGACCCTCCCTTCTCCACCGACCGCCGTGCCGTCTCTCCGAGCTCCCTCGCCTGCCTCCTCCTCTCCTGCGCCCCATCGCCGCTGCCCATCACTTCATCAGCTGCTTTCCTTATAGTTTCAGCTTCCACCACTTTCCTGTCTTCCGACTTCATAGCGTACTCCCTCACCCCGACCGACACTCCGATCCCCAGCACGTCCACGATCAGCCTCTCGTTGAAGAATTGCTCCGCGAACATGGGCCACGTCACCAGCGGGAGGCCCGCGCTCACCCCCTCGAGGATCGAGTTCCACCCGCAGTGCGTCACGAACCCTCCCACCGAGGGATGGTTGAGTATCAGTATCTGCGGAGCCCATCCTCTTATGACAAGCCCTCTACCCTCGACCCTCTCCTCGAACCCCCCTTCGGGGACCCACTCGTCGTCGCCTCTGTCCCTCCTCGCGACCCAAACGAACGGATGGCCGCAGGCCTCGAGGCCCAGAGCCAACTCGCGGAGCTGAGCCGAGCTGAACTCGCCCATGCTTCCGAAACAGACGTACAGGACCGAACCGGCGCCCTTGCCGTCGAGCCACTCCAGGCAGTCGTCGCGGCAGCCGGTGGCGTCCTCGTATCCCCGCGCGGACTTATCAGCGTTTGTGTCGCCGTTGCACAGTGCTACGGGCCCTATATGCCATGCCCTCCTCCCCACCACCTCCCTGTAGTGTCGCACGTAGTCCGGTTCCAGCTCGTAGAAGCTGTTCGCCACCACTCCGTAGCTCTTCGAGTCGGGCACTCTACATTGAGCAAAGAATTCTTCCATTTCGACCCCGGGCAACTGTGACCGGAGCATTTCGATGCAATGAGGAAGGCCAGGGATGGCCAGAGCCTCTGCGTCCGCGTTCGCGGGGAGGCTCTCGAGTGGCTTGTTTGTTGGCTCTAAACTTCTGGATGTGACAAGGAGAAGGCAATGACAGAGTACAAACACTCTTTTGGAGATGACAGAAAGAATGAGGAGAGGAAACTTTTCGTTGTGATTATTATTCATGCAAATGAGGCCTTTAAATAGGCAAACAAAACTTAAACATGTGGACAACAAAAGAACGTGGAGTAAAAGACTCCTGGCCACACACATGTCCTAGGGACTAGCAACAAATCCTAAAGACTAGGTAAACTAAGGACACCTATCTAGATTATTAACTGATATTCTCCTCCTTAATCTAGATTTGGTCAAGGTTGACAACTCCAAGCTCTTCCTCGGTACCAAGCTTCGGAGCATTCCTCCCGCATCCGGGTGGGAAATCCCGAACCACTGTTGCCCTTCTCTTCTTCTTCGAAATCGATGCAAGAGACTCCATCGCGAACTTCTCCTGCTGTTTTGATTCAACCAAATGAGCTTCGATCGGCTCAATCTTTTTCTTCCACTCCTGAGCTTGCCTGACTGCGTCCAACTCTGCCCTCTTTGCGTCGTCTACTTCGGCACTGAGCTTTTCGACCAACATTTTCATAACAGCTAGCTTATCCTCTGCTGCCTTTGCTGTCTCGAGCTCCTGCTTCAAAGCCTCAACCTTGAAATCTAACTTGAGCAAGCACTCGGCGCATTCTTTGCCAAGTTTTTTTGATTCAGCCTCCTTGGCTTGCAATTTTGCGGCACACCCTCTGTGTACTTGCTCCAGGAATTGGAGCCTTTGCTGCAAGTTCTTCAGCTCCCGATTCTCCTCTTCGAGGTGCGCATTCCTTGACGCGATACTCGACCTGGTTTCCTCGAACTCCGAGACGACATTCTTGTACAACACCTTCGACTCGGAGACCTGGGCCTCAAGCGCCTTCGTCCTTCCCTCCTCGTGGGCCAGGGCCTGGCTGCACATTTCCAGCCGCGAGCGGAGGTCTTCCGCGATCCTGGTCTCCGAGTCTAGCCTTGCCTGCAGTGAGGACATCCCGTCGACCAGGTCCGAATGTTCCGTCTCCCACTCCCTCTCGCGCCTTCTGAGCCTCTCCTTGGCCCTGTCGTAGGCCTCCTCGAGGTGCCGGAACTGCTCGTTCCTCCATTTGAGCCACTCCTCGAGCTCCTCCTTCTCGCGCACAGACTCGGCCAGTATCTCGTCCCGCCGCGACAGCTCCTCGTGCGCATGGACTTCTTGGAGCCTCGTCTCGTCGTGGTCCTTCTGCTCCCCAAGCTTTATCATGGCGCGCTTCTCATTGAGCATCACCTGCTTGATTGACTTGGCGTGGGTGTCGTGCGTCTCGGCGATCGTGCACACCTGCGCCAGTAGAAGCGCCGGTTCGTCGTCTTGCGTCATATAGGCCCGCTCATCGCGTTTTGGCTTGCGACAGTCTTCTGTCCAGTGGCCATAGATGCCACAATTTTGGCACTTTTCCGTGTCATCAAGCTTAGGATTGCGGCAGTCTTCTGCCCAGTGGCCGTAGATGCCACAATTGTGACACCGCCCCTTGCCTGGCGAGTTTCCACGCCCACCGGAACGTCCGCCGCGCCTACGTCCTGTGCCGCCAGACAATCGTTCGTCTAGCTCGTGACGTCTTTGGCACGCCTTCCACTCCTCTTCAGTAAGGAGCAGACGTCCACCATCTCCATCGTTGTCGCTCTCGCCTCGACCACGTATGCGTTCTTCGTACGCTTTGAGGCGGCCGATCGCTTCCTCGATCGGCATAGTCTCCACATCAGCAAACTACTCGATCACCGCAACGACCTGCAGGTACTTGTCTGGGACGGAGACGAGCAGCTTCTTGACGATGACGACGTCCTCCATATCGTCTTCCAATCCACGAATCTTGTTTGCGAGGGTCGTCAATTTCCCCGCAAACTCATCGATGGAGTCTGTCTCCTTCATACGGAGAGCCTCGAACTCACTCTTTAAGGTTTGAATCCTTGCCTTCTTCACCCGATCAGCGCCTAGGTACCTTGTCTTCAGGCTTTCCCAAGCTTCCTTAGCCGTTTTGTGCTTGGCCAGCTGGAGTAGGATCTCCTCGGGGACAGCTTGAAAAATGCACGCCAACGCCATCTTGTCTTTCTTCTTTTCTACGACCACCCCGGACGCGGGTTCAATGGCTTCCCAAACGCCTTGAGCCTCCATGAAGACCTCCATCTTGATCGCCCAAGTGGAGTAGTTGCAAGACGTCAGCATCGGGTAGTGCAAAGTGATGCTTCCCTCCTTTGTTGTTGGCGCCGACGAATGCTCCACGACTGCCATCTTGTCGAGCCGAAGGTACTTTGGCATACACCCGGGGCTCTGATACCAAATGTTGGCTCTAAACTTCTGGATGTGACAAGGAGAAGGCAATGACAGAGTATAAACACTCTTTTGGAGATGACAGAAAGAATGAGGAGAGGAAACTTTTCGTTGTGATTATTATTCATGCAAATGAGGCCTTTAAATAGGCAAACAAAACTTAAACATGTGGACAACAAAAGAACGTGGAGTAAAAGACTCCTGGCCACACACATGTCCTAGGGACTAGCAACAAATCCTAAAGACTAGGTAAACTAAGGACACCTATCTAGATTATTAACTGATATTGTTGCGGAGTAGGCTGTCGTTCAAGCAGAGGGAGAAGAAGCTGGTGCCATAGAACACGAGCCTCGGTATGCCGAGCCCAGCCGCCGCATCGTAGGTCCACGGGAAGAACACGTCGGTCACGACGCAGTCGGGGCGGAGCTCCCTCAGGACCCAGTCGAACTGCTCGCGAAGCCCGGCTGCCGCGTCAAAGAGCTTGAAGAAAGACGCGACCCGGTCCCGGGAGGGGAAGGACGAGACGTTCTCGCACCCTTCGGGCAGGCCGGTGCCCGGAGGGAAGGGGATGAGCCGGAGGCTCATCGGATAGGCGGCGAGCGAGGCGTTGGCCCGCGCGAGGAACGGCTGCACGAGGGGCGCGTTCGCGGGGGTGGTGAGGATGGTGGCCTTGACGCCGCGCACGGCGAAGTGCTTGGCCATGTCGAGCGTCGGGAGGATGTGGCCTTGGGCCATGAAAGGGAAGAAGAGCATGCTGAGACTACCACTGTCGCGTTCTGAACACATGGCTACTAAGCTAGTAGTCTTTCTTGCAAGAAATGATGTATGTTCAAGTAGAATAATAATGCTTGGTTCATGCCACCACATATATAGGAATTTTAAAGAAAATTTGATGACATGAGCAGTGGCCAATCTCGAGTCGGCATCTGTAGATACACTGGTTTGGGCAACACTCAAATGTCAGATGAACAGATGAACCAATTATTAATACAGGAAACAGGAACTGCCGACGTCAGATGTTAGAAATGCAATGTGATCCAAACTGGAGTTGTACATGAGAGGGTGATATTTGACTGAGCTCATGTGTCTTAAAAAATCATTTTTATGTAAGATCTGAATTTTTTTTAATTATTTACATCTTATGATCTCATCTTCTACCTGATGTAAGACTAAATTTTAATATATGTTGGATCTTTTGAGGGCTGAAAACGAGACAATCTAACATTTTTTTAATCTCCATGTCTAACTTAGGAGGGAGATTTATAGAGGGTTAAGTGAGAGTTTATTTCACACTCTTTTGTCCATTTTTTTAATCTCCATATCTGAGGGTTAACGAGGGGGATTGAGATGTTTTGTTTAAAAAGTCATAAATATCCTATTTATTTTTTAAAATATCATAATTTTTTTCTCTATTTTTTTGTTTTCAACAAGTTGCTACGTATTTTTTTAATTTGTGAAACTATTTTGACAAGTTCTAATTAAAATTTTAATCAAATTTAATTTTATGACATATGTAATAAGATTATTTTGGTAAATATTATATTTTTATTAATTCTTCTCTGACTCAAAACCTTCAATCCAAGTAAGAGTTAATAAACATCCCCCCCACTTAACTCTCTCTCCAATCCAAATAAGGTTCTGTGTATTGACTCTACTTCCTCTTACTTAACTCCACCTCATTTAACTCCACTTAACTCTGCTTATTTTTTTCCCTCGATCCAAGCAGACCCTGATTGAATTTTTTTTTCATGAAAAATATTTCCATCACAAAATTTTTACCAATTGTAGTGTTTGATAACATATATTTTTCATGGAATTATTTTCCAAAAAATACTACTTTTTTATATTTTCTTCTAAAATTATGGAAAATAAAAATAGTCCAACATATATGTAAATAATGAAAATCAACCGTAGATCGACCCTGAAAAGAAATTTGGTCGGAATAATTGATTAAACCAGTTGGTTCAACCCATGTGTTAACCTAGGCTGCCCAATTCCACTATCTTCTGGATAACGTTAGTTACAAAAATATTCATTTACAAACTAGTGGAAAAATAGTAGGTCAGCAATGACCAGGTCCGAAAAAAGTATCCGTTCATGGTTCGGTTGAACCAGTGGATCTGATTTGATTTTAGAACACTAAACACTACATAAGAAAACTTAAAACAACTGAATCAACTAAATCATAAAATTAGTTAACTTATGACAAAGCCAACATATTATATCATCTCATGCATAAGAATCAATTTTGAGTGATTGCTTCCAAACCCTTAGGGTTTTGTCTTCTCTGACGATTCCTTCCCAAACCCCTAGGGTTTGCGCCGCCCGCCGCTGCTAGGCCCCTGGGTCCAGCCGCCCCTGCATCCACCACCATTTCTCCCCCCCTCTCCTCCTCGCTGATCATCTCCCACCTCCCTCCATTCATTTTCCCCCTCTCATGGCCACCTACAGAGACGTGGTTGAACAAATGGCGGCTCTTTTCAACCTCCAAGGCCCGGCGTCGGCCGTCTCCCTCTCTGCGAGACAGTCATGTGGCGGATCACTGGGCCGCCACCATCGCCATCAAACCCTTCTCTTCCCGTCGATTTTTGAGCCCCTCCCTGGGTTCCATTCTCCCTAAACTATGGAAAACCTCTGATCAAATCCGGGTTTCTGACCTGGATATAGACGCCGGAACCTTCTTGGTGCGATTGGAGTCTGCGGCGGTGGTGGATCGCATCTTCCTCGATGCCCCATGGAGTATCAATGATGATCTCCTCGCTATTGAAAGGTGTGATCCTGGAAAACTCCCGGAGGAGTATCGATTCCAATTCACTGACTTCTGGATACAACTCCATCGCTTGCCACCGAAATTCCTGAACCACAAGGCTGTTACCAGAATTGCTGAAGGCATTGGCTCTCCTAGATTATGCTCTATGGCAGATGAAGCGAAGTGGAAAACCTTCGCTAGGATTAAAATCCTGATTGATATCTCCAAGCCCCTGAAGAAAGAAATCTCCACTCTGATTGATGGGCAATCGTTGGGCTCGGTTTCTATCAAATATGAACGCCTGCCCAGGCTTTGCACCTTCTGTGCGAAGGTTGGTCATTCGATCACCTTCTGCCCGGAAAGAGAGTCCTTTACATCTTTTATTGGGGAAGATTGGTCCGACGCTGAGAAGGAGAGGATTGCAGTCTTATTGCAACCTAGAATCAAAGAGGAGGATTATAGGGCATCCATGCATCGACCATTGGCCCGCCGTATTATGGAGGATGCTGCGAAAGTCTCCAGAGCTGGTACATCCTCTCAGCCTTAATCAAGGATTAACACTCCTCATACTCAGCCTCCTGCTAGGTCCACAGATGCCAGCGATCAGGGTAACTCCCCTACTTCTCTTCCTCAGGCATCTAAGTATACCCCCCCACCTCAGACTCCCCGATCCCCGAGTTGATCTGTCATTGGCAATCTTTAACAGGGGAATTACCTCCCTAGAGTCATCATCAGGAGTGTACCCCCAAGTCATTGTTCCAATTCCCCCTTCTAAATTCTCACATCCGTCTACCTCTTCATATTGTTCCCATGCTGATACTGTGGTTGATATGGGGCTGGTCCCTATGGACAGTGATCTAGTAGAGAGTGATTTTGTCCTCTGCGAGGAGTCATCGTGTGGGTCTCATTCCTGTGATAATAGGCCAGCAACTCCTCTTGATAAATTCTTGTCCCCATATCCTGTTCCAGATCATATCCCTCATGTTACGAATCCTAGTTTCAATTCCCCCATCATTGAACTTCCCCCATCGCCTACCCCATCTCCCACGAAGAATCCTTCCACCCACAAACTGACTTGGAAGCGCAGGGCTCGTATGAGTCAAGGTGCTCCCATTTTCCCTGCTGATCCTTCCATAAAATCTAAAAAGCGATATCCCCCTGCTATCATTAATCCTAGAGTCGCGAAACGACTGGCTGATCCTCTCTCCTTGCTTCCCCTAGTTACTTCTAAAACGGCGGCTGTCGTCCAACAGCCGCCTCATCAATGATAGTGTTATCCTGGAACTGTCGTGGGCTGAGGAATGTCATGACAGTTCAAACACTCCGCTCATTCCTCTCCGCTACCCATCCCTTTATATTCTTCCTCTCTGAAACCCTCTCCTCCTCTTTATATTCCTCCCAAATCTTGCCTTCATTAGGTTTCCCAAACACTCACTCTGTCCCCCCGACTGGCCGATCGGGTGGTCTCTGGCTAGGCTGGACTGCGGGCATAAATGCCTCAGTTTGTTTCTCCTCTCCCAATCTTCTTCTCCTCTCTGTCAAAAATGATGATGATACACCTCTTTGGAATCTTCTTTGTGTTTATGGCTGTCCACGAAAGAAGGATCGGCCTCTGCTTTGGGAATCCATTAAGACTCTTTCAGAATCTTTCTCTATTCCCTGGTGCTGCATTGGTGACTTTAATGCCATTACTTCTGCTGAAGAAAAATTTGGGGGTCGGGGTTTTGACAGTCATTCAAATTCCTCCTTCCTTCAAATGATTAATCAATACGGGCTTATTGACCTTGGGTGTATTGGCCCGGCATTCACGTGGTCCAATGGTCGGAATATGTCTCACATCATCCAGGAAAGATTGGATCGAGCCATGGCGAATGGTGATTGGTGTAGTATGTTCCCCTTCTCCACTGTTCATACTCTTCCTAGATACAACAGTGATCATGCTCTAATTTTGCTCAACACCAATAATCGAACTCCGAGAAAGAAGCGACCTCTTCGCTTTGAGAGTATCTGGCTCAAACATGATAAGTATACTGATTTCCTTTCTTCTACTTGGTCGGCTGCCAAAGCTGTTCCAGGTGATAATTTCATGGGTAATCTAAACTTCCTTATGAGAAATCTACACAGGTGGGGTCGGGGTTCGATTAATGCCATTAAATCCCGCATCAACTCTCTGCAAATCAAATTGCTGACTATCCAGAAGAGTAGGCCAACATCTCCTCTCCTGCTTGATGAGAGAGATATTGTGAAGGAGCTTAATGGGCTTCTCATGATTGAAGAAGCCTATTGGTGTCAATGGGCTAGATGCAAATGGGTTACTGAAGGTGACAGATGTACCAAATACTTCCATGTCAAAGCATCGATCAGGAAAAAAAAGGAATGACATTCGATCGATTCAACTTCCCAGTGGCGATTGGACTTCAGAACCTGAGGTAATCTCTGCTTCTATCATTAATCACTTCTCCTCCCTCCTTGGAACGGATGACTCTACTCCTATGGATCCGGATTTTGGGTTCTCTACAAATATTCTATCAGGAGAGGAGTCCACTGCTCTGGGCTCGATTCCTGACCAAGCAGAAATTGAGCATACTGTTCGGAGTATGGGTGCTCTTAAGGCCCCTGGTCCTGATGGGTTTCCTGCTTTATTCTATCAAAAATGTTGGTCAGTGATCGGGAAGGATCTCACAGTTGCTATTCAGGATTTTTTTGCTAAGGGCAAACTAAACAGGGGTATGAATCACACCCATATTGCTTTGATTCTGTAAGCCCCCTGAATTTCAGGGTTTATTTTTATTTTTCTGAATGAATTGTTTTCGATAAATATATTATTATTTAATTGTTTAGATCATTAATGTGCCTTTCCGTAACTTTGACTTCTGGAGCGTCAGGGATGCCAATCTCTGTAAACTCTCTTCATGGGTTTTGAAGTAGGCAAGATTATCTTCCTGTTGATATATCGTGTCCCACTTGAACTCGTTCCCTTGTGCTCTTTTTGTATCGTGCAAGTTCGGGTCAACTTAGACCGATTAATCGTTGAATAATTATTCCCACTTTTATCTTTGATCATCGTTTGCACGTTACCGTGGCTTTTAATTTAGGAGCACCAGACCAGTCGTTTTCTCAGAACCAACTTCTCATAAATGATCTACTCGAGACGCTCTCCACCCATGACCTTCGTGTCCCACTCAGACACTTCATTTTATGCTTCATTTTCTTCGCACAACTTCCGGGTCAATTTAGGCCGATTAATTATCTACCGTGAAACCCGATTTAATTTCCAATTTAATTTCGGGACCCGACATCGATCCAACCCAGTCGACCCAAAGTATGGACGTGGCCCACATGAAGCCTACTACCCGCATGACGCTTGTGTTCCATTTATTGGAGTCCCCGTATATTATTTATTTGCCCATTATTATAAATACGTATTTAATTTTAATATTGTATCCTGTTCGATTTTGATCCGACCCGGCTCGACCGAACACGAACCCAAGCTCCATATTGTCCTCTCATGACTGTCCAAATACCCTACACAATATTTCTATTTTTCCTATTTTTGAAAATATCTCTCTCTCTACTTTTCAAAATATCCCACATATTTATATATATACATATATATATATATAAATATCTCCCTTTCTCTCTCCTCCTTAAAACACTCACATACATCACCCCTCTCCCCTTTCTTTACAGCACACAACACCCCCCCCCCTTTGGCCGACCTCTCTCTCTCTCCCCCCTCTCTCAAATATCTCTCTCTCCCTCTCTCACACTTTCTATACATATGATATGTATACACCCATACACTACTCTCTCTCTCTTTATTAACTTAAACACACACACCCCTACTCCACCACCACAGCCCCCCCCTCACGTACACCACCACCACCATGAGCAACACCACCTCCACCTCTCTTCCTCCTCCATTAAAGCCATCACCACCACCATTCTCTTCATCACCATCCCCACCATCAACACCACCCCATCACCAACACCATACTACACCACCACCCTTAACCACCACTCCCACCATGCACCACCTCCGTCGCTGCCACACCGTGCCCCGGCGACCGCTGTCGCGTCGTGCGCCACCATGTGGCCAGCGCACCCCCGCAGTAGCAGCAGCGAGGCAGTCGCAGCAGCGCGCGCAAACCCGCAGCAGCGCGTGCACAGCCGCGCGCGAGACCTACTAACCGCGCGGTTGCAGCGCCGCCGTCGCCGGCCGTGGCCGGCCACCCATGGCCGGGCGACCTCGGGCGAGGCCTCCCCTTGCCGCCTTCGTCCTCCCCGGCGCGAGAAACAGACTATTCGTGCGTTTTGCACGGAATCCCGTCGGCGCACGCGAGTTTTGAATTCGGAAATGGCACTCCATCGCAGCGACTTCACACAGATTTTCTGGGAGATCCGACCGTTGGATCGGCAAACTTTTTGCTCCGTCGCAATCTCGATATATCCATCTTCACTCCTGTCAATTTTCGTCCGTTAATTTTGTCGTTTGATACCTCAAAACTGGCCACCAAGTTGACGTTTTAAATTGAACTATTTTTGGACAATTTTGTGACGCCAACTTCGCGAGTTCGTATCTTCGTCGTCGCAGCTCCGTTTTGTGCACCGTCAGTTCCGATGCACAGCTGGTATAACCCTCTTCCTGCCTCCTTTAGATTTTGTTTCATTTTAAGCACGTTTCGTTGGTTGAATTCGACGCCAAAGTTGGCCGTCCGAATTCTTTAATTCGCACTTGTAAAATTCTATTTTTGAACCCGGGACTCCGGATTCAATTTCTGACACCACCAGTAGACTCGTGGCGTCGTTCTGGCATGTTTTCATATAAAATTTGCTTGATTTGGAGAACGTGGGCCCTGGCACGCATTTCGGTGCAAAGCGGGTCCCACTTTTTGAGTCAACGGGTCACTTTGAGTTCGGCTCATCGGAATCCAATTCCGGATATACCGTTGAGTTCGTATCGTCATTCTGGACTCGTTGACATATAATTTGCTGAGTTTTGAAGACATTTGCTCCGGCACGCATTTTCGTGCAAATCGGATACCAAGTGTCGCGTCAACGTATCATTTTGAGATCGGCACATCGGAATCCTATTTCGGACATACCGTTGGGTTCGTATCATCATTCTGGATTCGTGGACATATAATTTGTTAGGTTTTGTAGACTTCTATTCTGACACGTTTTTCGGTGCAAAGTGTGTCCAACGGCGGACATCATTTTGACCCAAAATTACCGTTTTGCTCCTGTGTCTAAATTGGACTTATGGGTAGGCTATCCTAGCTGATTTGACCATTCTGGACACGTTGGTGATATTTATTTTATCATCCGACAACATCTGTAGATTTCGATTTTGTATTATCCTTAAATTGTAATTAATTATTTTTTCATAAATTGTTACTTTCTGGTTTTGAATTTTTATATATATTTTAATTGCTGTAAAAATCTTGGAAAAATGGTATTTAAATACTATGTTAATTTAGCTAATTTATTATAATTTTTCCAGTATTTAATAAGTACTTTTGGTATTTTATAAAAATGGAAAAACAGAACTCATTTTCAGTATATTTATGTTTGCTGATTTTTAATAAATATCTATGAGGGTTTATAAATTCCTAAAAATGAGTATAAATTTCTATAATTAACAAGGATTATTTTGGTACTTTATTTTATATATATTGAGCTTTTTGTCTATCTCTAAATTATTGGACCATAGTGTACAATTTGATTTATTTATTGAATAGTTACGACTTTTAATATTTTGTGTTGTTTGAGTTATAGACGTATTGGACCTCACCCCGCACTAGTGTAAGATCCTAGGTATTTAGTTTGTGTATAGTGGCACTTCACATTAGACTTTTTATGTTAGGTCCCCACTTGACTAGTTTGACTAAAATGTTTGATTAGAGTTGACTTTGACCTATATTGGCTTAGAAATCATATAGATTGTATTAGTTCTTTCGTTTACTTTCATTTTGGACATGTCATAACTGTATTACTCTATTTAGAACATTGTGACCCTGGTATAGACATCTGATATTACACTACTCTTTAAAGGAGTATCAGGCGAGTACATTCTCTGATAGTTCTCTCATTTATTTGTCAATTACTGTATTTCAGTTCTAGTTAGTTCTATGTGATTCTCTGTATCAACACGTATGGATATTTCTAGATTCATGTATGCGACACATACCTTACTTACTGATCTCTATTACTGGAATCACTGGAATCATTCCGGAATTATTTCTGGAATCATCATTTGGCCGGACTCATCTCGATTTTTGTGTCTTGTACTGGATTCACTTGCTGGGCGGGGAAATATTGAGTAAGATATGTAGACATGCCCCAAATCTGGAATCTCCCACAGGAATCTACCGGAAGCATAGCCATCTCTTGCCTGATCAGTGAGAGATGTGCCTGATACCTACAGCCGTTTACATGTCGACCTCGGTATTTTAAAACACACTGTTAGATCGTAGTTGGACTCACCCTGGATTCATTGATCACTGTTGGACTCATCTTGTATCGAAAATCATCTGGTATCGGATTATATGGACTGGACTCACACTGGGATTACATTAGACTTATATTGTACTGTCTGGACTCATACATGTTATTCTAGTTCAGTTAGCTTTTATTACCGTCATCATTGCCATGATTCTTCTCTTGTTTAGTTACCTTTCTTTTCTTGTATCTTAACTGTTTTTCTATACCATCACCTGAATATAAACTACCATGTTCATCAATAAAACTGTCTATAACTGCTTTAGAGTTTTCTGTCATTTACTTGGGTTTTCTAGATGGGTTGTACTCGTTCCTGTCCTGATTGGACCTGTTGAAAATATTACAGATGATAGTCCTGAGGATACATGCCCTACTTACCATGGACCTGGCCTTAGCTCCAGAAGAGGCCCCAGCGGGGAACCTTGCTTAGTTATCTTTCATGTGTTTAGTAGACTTAGACTTTGTCTATTCTATATTTGCATACTGGACTTTGTCTCCAGTTAGATACTTTGGTTATGTATTATTAAATCTGTGTTTGTTTACCTTCGCTTATAGATGCTGTGTTGTGATGAACCTTTAAATATGATTTTAGAACTGTTAGTAGCTTAGATCTTTTATTGTCTATACTTAGAACAGCTTACTACGCTTTAACCAAGCGTAGGCTGGACATGGCTCGGCCCGGCCCAACAATTTGGTATCGGGTCGTGACATATTTTTTTGGCGGCCCATGCAGGTCCAGACTTAAGTTGTTTGGTTACGTTATTGTACCAAGCATGCCTGCAATTAGGATCTAGGACACTTGATAACACTAGGGATGACATTTAGAATCCTAGAGGATTTCTAGGATTGCAACATAGGAGAACTATCTCACAGCATA
>JANAVB010026529.1:0-68559 GCA_029216955.1 Iris pallida
TCCAACTAGGCTATTCAAGCCAACACAGTGTCATCGCGAGAAGCGAGGCATTACAGTAGACGTTGAAAAGCTGGATGTCTGGATCAGGCCAGATGGAGACCTACTGTATCCTTATGGGTAATAGCGAAGAGAAAGTTGCATTCGTACGAGCCACGTTGTGGTAGATGCATTGAATACGCACCTAGTTTAAAAAGGTCCCCAAAGTCACCATTTCAAGATGAGACATCAAGCATAGTAATCATTGCACCTCTCAAGAAGATCCAATCATCCAATAGGATTACTTCTAGAAGGGTTTTCAAAAGTAGAATTTGTTTTTGAGATAAAATATTGGGTAGGAATTCCCAAGTGGAAAGTGGGTTTCATATAATAACTAAAAGATGATTATTCCAAATTATTGTTATAACAGGTTTTGACGGCCAAGTACATCTAATAGTTTTTTCATTAAGTTCATTAGAAGGTTGGTTTCTTAAAGTAGATAAAATCAGAAAGTGAAACCAGGACAAGAGAAGTGATTACTAAAAGCAACTATTTGCAAGGAAAAGCTATACGCCTAGGAAAACATTCATATGGACCCGCATGTGACTGCACGAGCATGCATGGGTGCACACAACGGATGAAAAAGGGTGCAAATTGTTACTTCTCCGCAAAGATATAAGCGACAACTTTAGTAAGATGATCGACTGTTCCCAATCAAATGAGAAAGCATGTTTATTAGGTTTTTAAGTGATTTCTTTGGAAACTTTAACTATCCAGAACCCTATGGGCCATGTTTGGTTCGCAATCAGGGCATTGGCAAAGGAAAGTCATTCCTTTCATGTGTTTGGATACTAAAGTAAAGTAGCAGGAAAGGAAAATGATTCCCAGAAGAAAAAAAATGATTCCCCCATCCACTCCAAGGAATTCACTTTTCCTCCCAATTTCCTTGGTTTTTCCAAACACCAGGAAAAAAAAATTGATGGGAATTACAATTTCCAAAAAAAAGAAAAAAAGAATTGATTTCCTTTCCTTTCCTTCCCGCGAACCAAACGAGGCATGGGGATTCTGCTTGGATAAATTAAGAAAACATAGCAACCACCTCACCCTCCTCTAATTAGCCAAAACTTACCCAGATTGCAAAAGGTCCCATGCTTTTGTTGTAATCATTATTAGCATTTTGAAACAAAGCTTTCTGGGTGGAAGATTTAACTAGTAGAAAAACAGGTTCAAAAATAGATATTAGCTCCAATAGCAAACCAAACATACTAAGATAACTCTTTCCAGGAATCTTCTGGCAACTTCTAGCTCCTATTGCTTGTACTCTTAAAAAGAAAATCTTGTAAAGGAGAACAATTTAACCTCACTAGGGATCCTCTTGGTTTGGGGCTCCACTAGTGAACAGCTCGAGTCACAATATTTTTTCTATCAAGTCAAATTCAAGTCTAGTTTCAACGTTGATTGTTACAAACAAAAAGATCTACTCATAGATTGTTAAACAAAAAGAATTCAACTCAGCTCATTCATGTGCGCACTCTCTCTCTTTTAATCCTGTCAAGCCAAATGCCTTATCAAAGAACATACTGACTTACTAGCACAAGTCTAAGTGACTAACAAGCAGTTAGCACGCATTCTATGTCATGAAGGAATACTTTAGGAAATAAAATAGGGCTGGCCCTGGGCGGCCAGGGCGACCGCCCAGGCCTCAAGGAATTTTTTTTTACCCAGATATTCCTACTAACTTTAGTTAAGTTTTTAATTAGTAAATATTGATGGATATTTTTGGAAAGAAAATTTTTACGGTGAAGTCTAACTTTTGGCATTATAGTAGAATATATTACAAAAACATCCTATAGGCACAAATTATATCCGTCTATATTGGACCAGGTATATACTACCCAACTCACATTATCTTAAAAGATTTATGATCCCGAGCTTTATATCTCGATTACTGAGTATATTTTTGATGGATATATTTATCCAAAGGTTTCCTAAGAGTATTAGTTTGATAATACGAATACCAAAGGTAGAATTAACAGAAATTTTCATATAGGGTAAAGAATTTTACCGAAATTGTAAAAAAAGTAAGAAGATTAGAAAATTTTCATTTTGGGTAATGAAACGACAAGTCCCATGGCGCACTGGTGGGCCCGCGGAGGGGACGGAGGTGAACGCGCCATCGCTGTTGGCGCGCAACACGGTGCGCCACCACTAGCGGCGCGCGCAGCATTGCGTGGACAGGGAGCGCCAAGGCCCATGGCGCGCGCAGCATTGTTTTGATAGTTAGGTTGTTGAATTCTTTTGAAGTCAAGTTTATTGCAGTATTCTCTATCGAAGTTGCTTATGGGAAATTATTCCTACTAATACTATCTAGTGGTTGTTTGTTGATGAAGTTGTTGGAAGGTCTTTGTATAAATTCTTTCCAATATATTAAATAAAAGATATCAGAAATATTGTGAAGAAAAACTTTGGATTTTGTTAATTAAGGTCTTGGTTCCTCTCAAAGTGAACCAAAAATAGATGTATTATGGGTTCATTAACGATCCTGGATAGTTGGATGACAGCCCTAAAACCTATGTTGCACGAATATGGACACGGATACGAATGAGGACACGATACAGATACAAGATACATACATTTTCATATAGGTACGATATAATCACCTCCACTTCACGAATACGGACACTATTTTACCATGTTCGTGCAACATAGCCTAAAACAAACTGAACTTCGAAATGAGCCTCAACATTATCCTAATAACCTAATTATGAAAATAAACCATAGAAATAATGTAAAACCATTCCCCCCCTCCCCCCTCCCCCCCCCCCCCCCCCCAAAAAAAAAGAACCTAGTCATCGAGGTTTAATTATCCACCAGGATGCAACATTTCTCACCAAAATACAAGTTAATTGATGTTAACATCATAATATCAAACAAAAACCAGAAGAGATCCAACATCCATACCTCTAGCTGTCTAAGAGTGTTCATAAGCAGAGCCTGCTTCTGCTGCAACAAAGCGAGCTGATTCTGCAACGTGGCAAACTCGCTTCTCATGATCTGCTCGATGTCCTGGATGGCTTCTTCGCCCACTCCTTCCTCCACGAGCCTCTGCCTCAGCTTCTCTGTCGTAACCGAGAGATTATCTACCGGAGCCATCAGCTCGCTGTTTGAGATCCTCGGGAACAGCTCCTTCACCGTCTGCAGCGCCTCGAGCCACATGTCCGGTCCTCCCTCGTCTCTGCCCTCAGGTGCAGCTTCTTCGTTCCCGTGACTTGTCGTCCGATCGACTCTACCTGGCCGTGCGCCATGGGCCTTGGCGCTCCCTGTCCACGCAATGCTGCGCGCGCTACTAGTGGTGGCGCACCGTGTTAACATGGCGCGTTCCCCTCCGTCCCCGTCCCCGTCCCCTCCCCCCCCCCATGGGACTTGTCGTTTCATTACCCAAAATGAAAATCTCCTAAACTTCTTCTTTTTTTAGGTAAAATTCCCTATATGAAAATTTCTGTAAAAAAAACTGATACGGAACCTTGAAAATTATAAAAAATATTTCAATTATGTAGCGATTATTCCCTTCAATATGATGTTGCGAGTGCATGTATGATCTTATAATAAAAAAACTGATATGGAACCCTGCATTGGCCACGAACTGAACTAATCGAGAAAATTCCGATCAGGGCAGAACTAAATATTCCAAAAATTAATCAAAAAATGGAAAATTGCAGGAAAAAAAATCGAGTAACCACCTGGATCAGCGACTGTCCTTTCCTCGTCCATCCCGATCAGAGCCTCCGGATCGACCGGAGTTGGAGGCGGAGGAGCGGCGGGAGAGTACGGTGGGGATCGCCCAATCGAGGAAATGGACGGTGGGGATCGGAGACTTCGGGACGAGAGAGTTTTCGTGGGGGTTTATGGCGTCGGGATGGGACGAAATTACGAAATGCCCTTTCCCTTCTTAATCCGGCACGTCAAATAATTTCTCATCCTCAAAGTTGGACTAGTTTTAAATTATAAAAATTTGTATTCAAATATATACATAAAATTTATTTTTAAAATATACACATTTTAATAATAAATGTGCATAAAATTAAAATATTTTACATAATTGTATAAATTTTATTTAATTTTGGATCGAAATAAAAATCCAAATCCAAACCCACACTCGAAATCGAAGAAAAATTAGTATTTTTAAAATCGAAATCGAATATATTTCAAACCAACCAAATTTTGTTAGGTTAGGTTTTATTTATTTTTTTCGAAAATCTAATACTACTCGCCTCTACATCTAATTGAGCCTTTGCATGATAGCTTTTTCTTTCTTTCTTAGTGAATGTAAATCCATGATTTAGCACAATCATAAATTTTATGAATCATGTAATTACAATTCTACCATGGGATATTTGTTGGCATTTAATATTTAATGATTCCAATTTTAATACTTTGAATTGTAAATACGATCCTTTTTGGTTGTGAGAGGTGAACTTAGATTACCTGAATGGCAAAATTCACATAACTCGCTACTTTAATTGGGGATAATCACTTCACAATTGTGTTTGACAAGTGGGCCAAGCAAGTGCACCACGAGGAGGAGTGTTTGGGGCACCTAAGGCCGTCTCCAACCCTTGTCTCAAAAATCTAATTGAGGATTTCCTCAAAAATTTACTCCAAACCCATCCTCAAATTGAGGATGGCCTCAAAATTTTTTAGGATAGGAGTCTCTCAGAGAATGGAAATCCTCAAATTTGAGGATCCACTATTCATGACAAATTTACCCTTCAAGATACCTAATTACTAGTATATCCTACATATGTTAAACACTAAATTTAATTAACTTAACATATTTTTTAAGTTATAATTATAAATAATATAATAATAATACTATTAAAATATTCTTGTTGAGATCTTCAAATAGAATAAATATGAATATTTTAGTATTTTTATTAGATTTATTTGATTAATAAAATAATATTTGAACAATTCGGTAAAAATTAATAGGATAACATCAAACTTTTTAAAAATGAGATGGACCGGCTCCAAAGTTCATTGTTGAAATGGATGATAAAATGAGTGTGGTATGCATCCTTTTTATAGAAGAAAGTAAGTGGGCTGGAGTTGTATAAATATTATAAAATATTAAATAATATAAATAATATAACTAATATAAATTATATATTATCTATACGTTAATGTATATAAAATATTATAAATAATTATTTAATCTTATAATTATTAAATATATTATAATATAGAATATTATAATATTATCTTGGTAAATAATATTAATAATATAATGTAATGTATTTGATTATATTAAATGGTTGTGAAAAAATTAATTTATGTAGAAATAAATAATGTTTGCTTATTATTTGAGGATTGATGGGTTGGAGACGTAAAATTTTGAGGATAGCATCATAGAGGAATATGAGAAAAAAATTTGAGAATGGGTTGGAGATGGCCTAAGAAAGATGTGATTTGAAGTGACTCATTTTGATTGGATTTGTACATTTCGAAGGCTAAATATAGGTCATATTTCACAATACGTGCTCTTAGTTCCAGGGTGGCCCTTGCTCAGAGCAGGCCGGGCAACAGTCCAGGGTTAGGGATGTTTGAATTTATCTATTTATTTTGTTCAATAAAATTGTAGTTGAGCTTATTACTTTAGTAGTAAGAAAGGAGATTCATGAGCTAGGAGAGTAGAGAATGGAGGAAAAGTGGTGCATTTTGTACACAGAACTCTCCCAAAAAAAATAACCCTAAAGTCTAGTTCGAATCAGTTATCAATAGTAGTTGGGACTCTCAAAGCAATTTGGGACCCAAAGTTAATATTATATATATATATATATATATTATTATATATATATATATAATGTGTTGGATTTGTAAGATAGTAGAAAATGACAAAGTGAGCCCCGGTCTCAAAGATTGTGTGATCAAAAATTATGTAGGAAAAAAATAAGTCTAAAATAGAGAAAATTGGGCTCCAAATCGGAACTTACTATTCTACAAACGAGTTCCTACAATCTAGAATCTAAAAATTGAGAGGCCCAATCCTTAGTACCTATGGATGGAATGAGACCAAAATTATAAAATTGAAAATAGAGATGAGACTTGTTATTCTACAAATGAGATCCTACATTTTAAATCTAGAATCTAGAAAGGGATGGACCTCTGTACTTCAAATACCACAATGCACACTTTTGTTTAAGAATATTATATTATATTTAATTACAAGACTTTGAAGCCCATCACATAAGTAAATTGAGGATTTCAAAATTTTGATTTGAAAATTCAAACTATTGCACGTAAGTTTTATAGTAAAAGCACAAATTCATATTAATGAAGTACTAAATGAATGAACAAAAATACTAAGAACTCATGAGTTCCTAATTTTTAAAACTCGTGCATCAAGACGATTGAATTAGATGATCTCATTCTTATTTTCTTTAAGGGCTAAAACAGAAAAAATCATGACCTACCTAATAAATAATAAAATATGAATGCATGCATGCATATCAATGATTTTTCACTTTACTTCATGCATAAGTGCATGCATACTTTCTCTAGTAAGGACATGTTGGTTCACAAAATCATGATATTAGGAAAGGAATATTTGGATGTCAAATAAAATGATTGGGAAAGAAAACTAATTCTCAAGGGAAAGAAAAATTGGGGGGAAAGTGGTTCCGCTACCAACCTATGGATTCACTTTTCCATTCTAGAGATTCACTTTTTCTTTCAATTTTCTTGGTTTTTTCAAACACCGAAATAAATATGGATAAAAATTATAATTTTTTTAAGGAAAGGAAATGAACAAAAAATTGATTTTCTTTCCACGAACCAATCAAGGCCTACTAGAAGGAAATAAACTTGTAGGTTTTCATGGGCTTTGACATTGTGGGCCTTTAGTTGGTTAATACTTGTGTTATAGGAAATTTTAACTTTCGTCTCACTATTAGTATGAATTCATACTTATATTCTACTTTTCATATTATTAGACTTACATTTTACTTTTTGCCATGAAAAATGTTCAATTTGTCACAAAAATTATTCATTTTTGTCATGAAAAAAAATTTCGTGAAAAAATTGGAATATAAATCTAATAACACACAAAGTAAAATATAAGTACAAATTTATTTAATGAGTGAGACAAAAGTCAAAAATCTGTGTTATATGAGGGCCGAGCCGGTCTTATAAAGTATACTTTGTTGGCAGCCCATAATGTGTGGAGACCTTCTTTTCCAAGTCACTTAATTTGTTTTGGAGACTTTCCTAAGATCAGTCAAATTGGAAATAATATTTTGTCCACGATTGTAGTCGTGGACGTAATCGCAGCCACGTGACAGCCAACCACTTGGCATCCCTGCATCGTCGAACCCCACGTGGTTTGTAACCACGGACGTGACAGCAGTCCGACGTGACAGCAAACCATTGATCTCCCCTGCTATCGTCGAACCCCACCCAGATCAAGTGGCCAATGGCCGGCCGTCATGTCAGCCGGTAGTCACATCCGCAGTTACAAATTGCGGACAACGTAGCAGGATCCTTGTCGTTTAGCTGGTCATTCTATTGACATATGTTTGCCTTCATAAGGAAGGCACATTACACTATGGAGTTCAGATTATTATAGTTTTTCTAAGAATTGATTGCTTGTGGGATTCTCTATTCTTTGAAATTATAATTGTTCTTGTCCACCTGCAAATGCGTGTACCACACACGACTGTGAGATTTTTTTTGGGCTGAGGTTCACTTCGTAAGTTTTCTTACTTTTCACCCTGTTGTTATTGGCACTGTATTTCTATATCGGAAACGAATCTGGTTATCGGTCAAAATAACACACAATTTTCTTTTTGAGGGCCAACACATCTCATTACCATTTCTCTTTCTTCCAAACACAAAATTCAAACAAATATTCTTTCCTCTTCCTACTCTCTTCATGTTCCAACCCCAAATCTTGCAGCAATTCACGGTAGAGAGAGCGAAAACCAAAATCCAACACAATCAAGGTAAAACTCCATACTATGTTATTTTTTTTTTTATTTTAATTCTAGGTTATTTCAAAAAAAAAAAATTGTTTAGATTCTTAGATTTCATGTGTAATCGATGTTTTGTTACGTAGTATATAGCTCACTAAGTTACTATTTTCGAATTTTTTAACTACATTAATGAAGTTTTGAAACTTCAAATCAGACAGTCTTTTTTTGGACGATTGAGGACTGCAAAAAATTTTACAGTCCTGAAAGCAGACTTCTGTGTCTTTTGACTGCCAAAATTTTGGTTTCTTTTTCAATACAAACTGCCGAAAATTTGGCTATCCTGAACGATCTTCTTATGGTCGAGGTTAGGATTACGATTGCAATATTGATTTATTGAAGGATTACTAAAATTGGCAATCCTGTGCATGTGTATTTTGTCGAGTTTTTTTTCCTTTTTTTTTCAGATTTCTACAATTGAATGATCCTCTCTCCTTTGTTGTAGTCGCCAAGGTTATGGAGGAAAAGGCCCCTTGAAGAAAAGTCGAAAAGAAAAGAAAGCCACCGACGATGTTGGAGTAAAGAGCGCGACAAGCTGATCGGACAAGGGAATTATCTGTTACCATAAGGGGGCGTTTGGTACGCGGTATTTTTTTTTTATTTCCGGGGAAATTTAAGATGGGAATCGATTACCACGTTTGTTTGGCTTATAAAAAATTTATTCCCGAAAATTATAAATACCCGGATAAATAGTTTACCCACAAAACATGGGAATTCTATCCCTTGAGAATAGGTGGGTTTTTTTTTTTGTCCGAAAAAAAAAAATTGTTTCAATTTTTTTCTTCTTTTTTTGATCAATTTGATTAGTTTTGAACATTTTTTTTTTTTTCTTTTTATCGTTTTTTTTCGTTTTTTTTTTGTTATTTTTTGTCGTTTTTACCAATTTTTTGTCGTTTTAAGCAATTTTTTGTTGTTTTTACCCATTTTTCTCTTTTTTGTCACTTTTTCATTATTTTTTTGTCGTTTTTATCGCTTTTTGTCATTTTTTGTCGTTTTCCAATTTTTTGTTGTTTTAAGCGATTTTTTTGTCGTTTTTAACCCATTTTTTGTCTTTTTTGTCACTTTTTCATTATTTTTTCTCGTTTTTATCAGTTTTTTGTCATTTTTTTTTTCGTTTTAATACCAATTTTTGTCGTTTTAAGCAATTTTTTGTCGTTTTAAGCAATTTTTGTCATTTTTAACCCATTTTTTATTTTTTTTGGTCATTTTTGATTATTTTTTGTCGTTTTTATCGCTTTTTTTTCATGTTTTGTCGTTTTTACCAATTTTTTTTTTGTCGTTTTAAGCGATTTTTTGTCGTTTTTACCCATTTTTTGTCTTTTTTTTTCATTTTTTGATTATTTTTGTCGTTTTTATCGCTTTTTTTTGTCATTTTTTCGTTTTTAACAATTTTTGTCGTTTTAAGCAATTTTTTGTCGTTTTACTCATTTTTTGTTTTTGTCACTTTTGATTATTTTTTGTCGTTTTTATCGCTTTTTGTAATTTTTTGTCGTTTTACCCATTTTTTGTCGTTTTAAGCAATTTTTTGTCGTTTTTACCATTTTTTGTCTTTTTTCACTTTTTGATTATTTTGTCGTTTTTATCCAACTTTTGTCCTTTTTGTCTCTTTTTGTCAATTTTTGTCGTTTTAAGCGATTTTTGTCGTTTTTGTAGTTTTTTTTTGCTGTTTTTACGATTATTAGTTAGTCGTTTTTGTCGTTTTTTTCACTTTTTGGTCATTTTTACTTATTTTATGTCGTTTTTTTCATTTTGTCGCTTTTTACCGTTTTTTGTCGTTTTTTTGGTTATTTTTTGTCGTTTTAACCGATTTTTTGTCGTTTTAAACCGATTTTGTGTTCTTTTTTGTCATTTTATCGATTATTTGTTTTAACCGATTTTTGTCATTTTTTGTCGTTTTAATCGATTTTTTTGGTCGTTTTTGCCGCATTTTGGTTTTTTTGTCGTTTTTACCGATTTATGTCGTTTTTGTCGTGTTTGTTATTTTTGTCGTTTTTACCTTTTTTGTTATTTTTTGTCGTTTTACATTTTTTGTCGCTTTTGGTCATTTTTGTCGTTTTCATCGTTTTGTCGTTTTTTTTATTTTGTCGTTTTTACGATTTTTTTCGTTTTACCGATTTTTTGTCCTTTCATCGGTTTTTTTATTTGTTCATTTTTTTTCGTTATTATTATTTTTTATTTTTTTCCGGAAATATTTATATTGTCACCAAACATGGGAATATAATTTTCCCGAAAATTTAATTCCTTGGAATTTGATTCCTGGGAATATAGAATTCCCGGCTATATAGTATTCCGCATACCAAACGCCCCTAAGAGAGTCGATGGGGGCATCATCGAACATGTTACTTCGATCGCATACCGTTCAAAGAAGACTCCTCCATCTCCCTCCTCGCTTCTGATGGTGACGAAGAAAGACAGATAGATGAGAATGTATAAGGGGTATCACGTCCAAGAAAGCAAAGAGCAGAAGAGGGCACACGCAAAGCTAGTACCAAGACTTATCCAAACGTTTGCTCTATACTACAAAATTGAAAAATGTTAAGTCTATAACCAAATGCTTACAAGCTCTCTCCCACTCGGGTCCCACCTCCCCTCTCACCCTCTTGCTACATGGACTACATCCGACCCCACCACTTTCCCCCTCCATGTGGCAGACACGTGACGGTTGCAAGAAAATTGTAAGCATTTGATTGTAGACATAGCAAAGCTCTAAAAAAAAATTCATGTACCACATTGCATATCAGATACGGAACGACAAAACAACTACATAGTAAAATATGTTTTTCTTTTGTTTTATAAAATTTTTGATTCCCCAAATTATAATTAATTGGTTACTTTAAACTTTAAATTTATTTCACCTACCAATTTTTCAGCTCACAGAATTTATTCTCGAAAGTACATATCCATTCCAAGAACTAGCTTCTCTTAATTCAATAGAAACATTATAGCCAATATAATTGTTGGCAGTGAGTGAACTTCCATATAATTCTCGAAAACTTACAAGAAATGACCTACTTGATAACAAACATACAACTCCATGGAGGATGCAGAGGATGTTCAAGAACTCACCATTGAGGAAGTGTCTTCACAAGGTGCAACCACAGAAGACGAAGAAAATGCAGAGCATAGAGACCAAGGCTACGGACTTGGTCCATAATACAGTGTCCACCACAGAGAAGCTGAAGTCCAGGGGCCAGTACAGAGATGGCAGAGTCCAGTTCGGCACGAACCTCGAAGACAAAAAGTCGAGCTCCAGCCACCGCCGCGATATGGAACTTGACAAGCCACTCCACAAATTTCTGGTTAGTCTGGAGAGGTCCAGCTCCAAAAACCTGAATAGAGAGGCTGACGACAACATAGCTGATGTAAAAGGAAGAGAACGAAATGGCCACCTCAACTATGGAACAAGTAGATGGTGCAGAAGCGAATGTATTCAGTAAATGGCATAAAAACAACGGAGTGTGGTGCAGAAAGGAATGTACTCAAAAGGAACACGTAAGAATAAGTTACCAGCAATTATGGTGTCACATCGATCGAGTATACAAATGAGCTTACAAACATCCTGCTCCTTTTGCTTCCTTACTAGTCCATCACTTTAATACGCAACTTTAGTTACTCAAAGATTAAGATGATAAAGTGCACTACTGGTACAGTTTTGCGACATTTTGCAAGTTTATAACATACCAAATGAACATTAAATATATAAGCAGTTTCCAGTAAAAACGAATCAAACTAGCTACTATCATTCATCCTTGAATAAGGAATATAAGGCATCTCACAGCAGCTCCCCCAGCTTTCTCACTTGCAGAGGAACATGTGCTATTGTCCGTGCGCTTCTACTTTGAATTCTTTTCCTCATGGAAGCTCTGATGCAGGTATAGATGCAAATAAGCTGGGTTACAGAACTTCATCTTCTGCTCTTGCTTTCTCCCTTCTCCTTCTCCCGTTTATTGTACAGCCTCTCCAGGACGCGCTTCGCCTCACACGAGGGGAAGTTGCTGAGATCATAGTAGTGAGGAGCTACGTCTATTAACCTGCATATAGGAGGAAATTGTTATATTCTGCCACAGTTGGGATGGGTTGTATCATCAATCAGAGGATAAAGACAGTGAATATAGCAATTGAACTATGGTTAAGGTTGGACCTATAGGAGGTTCACATATTTTTATTAAATATTGAAGTACAAGGGAATCAAAATTTTGATATGGTATGTTTTCAACATTACATGTGACCAGCGGCTAATGTGTCCTGCTGGTCGAAATATGTACGTGATATGATGAATTCAAACCTGGTGTAATTGGAAAGTAACAAGTACAATGTCGCATCTTCTGGTCAATTTTTATACTTTTGTCTGACATTTGTATGCAAATTTCCATTAGTGTAGCTGAATGGAGAATGCTAAAATGGATGGGTATAGGATAAGAAATGAGTGTATCCATGGGAAGTTAGAAGTGTCGCCAATTGAGGATATCGTCTTTGTATGCAAATTTCTATAAATTTCTATTCTAAAAGACCCCATCATAGATTGATAAGTGAAGAGAACACTATTATGGAAAATGAAAGTGACATGGTAGTTACACTCACTGCAGGAGTTTCCCTATTAAGCTATAGTGAAGATTGAATATACATAAAGGTCGTAAAAATGCAATACAAGGAAGCAAGAAAAACTCTAAAGACGAAACAACTTACCACTCTCCACGAACATCTGTAACAGTCCTAATAAAATTTCTGCTCGTCAAGACATACTCGTTATAAATGACCCACTCCGGCTTATGATCCAGACAGTTCGAAGGATGGAGATGAACCGTCTATAAACACCAAAAATAGAGTTATAAAACTACTAAAAGATGCCTATAGTATAATAAGTCATGGCAGTAACATTTACCTGATTGTCCTTCACTGTCAAGTAGTGACCAGGGCGCTCGAGATGAGCAACTTGCATAAAATATCCTGAAAGCATAGCCCTCCTAATGTTAACATAATAGTCGCGGCTATTGAAATCCGTGCTGCAGAGCTTGAGGTTGTATCTGGACATGATACGCACAAGTTGTTGCCTCACATTGTCAGCAGACTTTAATGTCCTTTGGTTGATGAAGTTCTCATAACACCAAGAAGGATCTTCACCTACAACACAGGAATCAAACAAGATTTCAGGCAATTGAAGAAAATAACTTGCAAGTCAAAAGGCCAAAAGAATATACACTTACCATTCTGCTTATATGCATGATATACATTCAACAGCGTGAGGTGATCCCCGTCGATGTGGCCAAATCGAGCTTTTGCCTCGTCTGCGGCTTTCTGAGCCTCCCTAGGCCGGAGAAAGCAATTGGGTACTAAAGAAAGAAATTTGTTATCACAGATGAGGCCCACAGGTCAGCAGATGCATAGAGGCAAGACGACTCCATTTGCTTGAAGAGAGAATAACTGAGAGCAACTATAATCATCAGCCCTAAACTAGCAAAGAATTCTACCGTCATGCCAACCAATGGCTACGGATCTCCGACAGTTGCTAATAACCTTAACTGGACAAATAAAGACTCCACCTACACATATCTATATACATTTTATACGAAAGCATGTGCATAGAGAACCATATCATGCATAATTTTGACCCGTCTATATGACCTAAGTACTAAAGCAACCTGTTAAACATTGAGCATGTAAATACTACATACTTACAGCCCATGAAGGCAAGACCAACACAAAGGAACTAAAAGACCAAGACATCAGAAGCAAAAAATAAATGCAACTAGAAAAAAATGGTTACCTGACAGCATAGCGGAAATGGAGAGGATTTCATTGGAACAATTGAAATCAGGACTGACAACAAGCATCTTTGCCATTTGAGGATCCAAGGGAAACTCACTCATGATTTCTCCTAACTTGGTTAAGTTTCCTTCATCGTCCAGAGCACCAAGGTAGTTTAAAACCTCCAGTGCCCGCATCAGAGTTTCAGGGGCAGGAGGGTCCATGAAGTCAAAATGGACCAAGTCATCAATACCAAGCTTCTTCAACGTAAGAACTGTGTTTGCTAGATTAGATCGAAGAATTTCAGGATATGTCTGTGGCTGTAGATCATTATTAAAACTTCTTTCAGTATAAAGTCTGAAGCATTTTCCAGGTTGTGTTCTGCCCGCACGTCCTGATCGTTGATGTGCACTGGCCTTCGATATTGGGGACACGAGCAAAGATTCCACACGAATTCGAGGGTTATAAACCTTCTGTTTAGAGAAACCAGGATCAATAACATAAACAATACCATCAATGGTCAGCGATGTTTCTGCTATATTGGTGGACACAACAATCTTCCTGCCAGGAGGCCCTCCTTCCTTCAACGGTGCTGGAGCTGCATCAAATATTTTCTGCTGCATTGCTGGAGGTAATGTAGAATATAGAGGAACTACTTTGATAGGACCAACCTGGTCACCCAGATTATTAACTTCCTTGTTTATTTTCTTGCAGGCATCTTCTATCTCCTCCTCTCCAGTAAGGAACACGAGTATATCACCAGGAGGCTCGCACATATGTATCTGAACAACTGTCCGAATGGCAGCTTCTAAATAATCCCTCTCAGGATCCTGAGTATAGAAAATTTCAACAGGATGCAGCCTCCCAGGTACCTTCATCAATGGTGCTCCATTGAAATACCCCTGAAACTTCTCAGCCTCTAGTGTCGCACTCATGACAACTAATTTAAGGTCAGGTCTGTTTTTCAGAACTTCTTTAAGAAGACCAAATAAAACATCTGTTGCCAAAGTTCGCTCATGAGCTTCATCGAGAATTATCACTTTATATCTCTCTAGAAGTGGATCAGCCATTGCTTCCCTTAATAGCATACCATCAGTTAGGTACCTGACACAAATGGGAAGAAAACAATAAATAAAAAATATTGTGTGAAGAAACGAGTATCAATAGGAAGAAGGTTATTAAACACTAGCTCCAGAATATAATTTATCATTTGGGTCAATATTGTTCTGAGGTGTAGCAATGGTGGCAAAATCTTACTTGAGAATAGTTTTATTGCTACTGCAATCTTCAAAACGGATGCTGTAACCAACTTCTTCTCCAATAGTGACATCCATTTCCTCCGCTACTCGACGAGAAACAGACATTGCGGCAACTCTACGAGGTTGTGTACAAGCAACCATCGGGCGTTTACCTAAGTCATCAGCTTCCAGAACAAACTGAGGAATCTGTTTAACAAGAATACAATCAAAATCATAAGTATGATGGATATCAAATGACCATAACATTTTGCTTTTATATGTTCCAGCAAAAAGATTGCTTCTATGTGAGAAATCATAATTAGTGTAAAAGCAGGCATTTACTAAAGATGCATCAGAAAAGAAGCAAACAAGATAACTATTGTTGTACGTAGCCAAAAATTCAGAAAACAGTTGCATAATTACTAACTAGAATTAACATTTACTTTAGCTGGACACCTAACATGTATGTTCATGCATAATCATGCATGAGGTACGGAAAAGAGACGAAAATAAAATGAACAAAACACATCTAAAGAAGCAGGCTCTGGTCTGTAAAATGGACATAAAAAACATAATGAGCATGTGGAAAATGAACTTATATTATGCCAAAATAATTGAAATGGCAAGGAACAACAAGATGAACCAAACGTGTACATGAGTACTAAATAGAGACAATAAGTTGTAAAATCACAAAACTTATAACCATGTCACTACGCGGATATGTGTGCATGTATAAGCAGCTATCTACCATCTTTACGTGTTCCTTTATCAAGTTTAATGGAAGTACTGATATAGTTCATATTAACAAAAAAGAATACATCATGCCAAATTAAATGATTTCGCCATAAAACCCACATGGGAAGGCCGTATATCTACTGTGACTGCATTCAAATGTGTATTGAATTATTTAATTTCTCTCTGTGACTTGAGAGGGAAAAAATGATGCTATCAAAGTCCACGGTTGCATGGCTTAACGTTACTCCTACAAAGTGAGGATCATTCATTAAGTGTGGGGCAAAATTACAAGGACCGGACCCAGACAGGTAGCCATGGATATATGCATATAGGTATCTTGTCCAAGGCCCACTTAGGTTCCCTAAGTATTTTTTGCTTAGACCACCCCCAAACTATATTTGGGTAGAGATATTTGTAGATTGAATGCAATTACAAGTTTCGGTTATGTTTGTCTGATGTTATTTAATTTGCCAAGTTGCTAGAATAGCAGACCCTCGTGAGCCCATAAACAATTTCAATTTCGTATAAGCTCATGAGCTACACTTTCAATTTGGAATATAACTCATTAGCTTATAAAAAAAGCTCAATTTAGGCTAAAATGTGTCTCTAATTGAAGCTCACCAAGCTTTCTAGTTCTAGTCTAAGAGAGCTCGAGCTCACAAGAGAGCCAAGTTTGAGCTTAGGTTTTAGGGTCGTCCGAAGGACATTTTCTTTAAGAGCAAGAGGTGCGCTCCGTCAAAGCTCGGTTTGGTAACACCCTTATCTATACTTATTCTCCTAAATTGGGATTTTTTTATATAAATAATGTCTTTTTAAAATATAATCCAACAAAACGGCACTTCTGGAATTTATTACCAAGCTACCGCGTTTCCTATGTCCCCCTATTCTTTTTTTTTAATTTATGCCATGTTGTGGTATGTTGTCATGTCCATGCAATTAAACTCGATGCTCCTAAAGTCACGAACATTGCAATTAAGCCGAGGGGAGGGCGGTGGTTGGAGGCGGCGGGGAGGGGTGGAGGCAGCTGAGGGGGAGGGCGGTGGCCGGAGGTGGCGGGGAGGGGTGCAGGCAGCCGAAGGGGAGAAGGGGAGGGCGGTGGCTGGAGGTGGAGGGGGCGAGGAGGTGGCCGGATGGGGGACGGGTTGTGGTGGAGGAAGATAGTTTTAAGTTTGGAACAAGAATTTTTTGTTCCAATTTTTTAGGGTATCATGTTATACCCAAAAAAAAAGAAAAAAAAAATTATGGTATCAAGTTGAAAAACTGAAATAGTTGAGGGTATCAAGTTGCAATTAAGTCCTAAGAGACTTAGCAAAGTGACAGTAGCAGTCAAAAAAACTAGGGTAAATGACAAAAAAATCCTCCCTAGATTGGCCATTTTCGCAAAAAAAGATCCCATGTTCTTAAATTACCCACTAGTTATTTTTTGTTGCAAAAAATTTCCAAATGACAATTTTACCGCTCCCCCCTCCTTCCTCGGCCGTTGGGGGAGGGGCTGGGTGGCCGGCGATGCCACGGGGAGGGCCGCGTGGGGCTGGGACGAGGGCTGGGGAGGGCCGTAGGGGCCGACGAGTGCGGGGGAGGGCCGTGCGGGGCCGGCGAGGTTGGGGGGGGGAGGCTCGCGGGGGACGGAAGGGGCTGGGGGCTCGCCGGCGGGGGGAGGGCGGGGGGGGGGGGGGGGGGGAAGGCTCGCGGGGTAGGACGGGCTGGGGGCTCGCCGTCGGGAGGAGGGCAGGGAGGTCGGGCGGGGGGAGGGCAGGAGGGGCAGGGCCGGGGGGTCGCCGCCACCACGGGAGGGAGGGGGGGAGAGGGGGCAGGGACATTTTCGGGATTACAAATTTTAATTTTGACTGGAGGGACCTTATTGAGCGGATTTATAATCTAAGGAGGGACGAATTGCTAAAAATGGCTAATAGGTCTTAATTTGCAAGAGTCGGATATCTAACGAGAATTTTTTTGTCATTTATCCAAAAAACTAACACGAAATTGTGTTCTCTAACAAGAAGTAACAAATAAAAGGAACATGAATTGTAAAATAAAAACATGACCAATAAAAGAATCATTCTTCTTCATCAAACTCCATCGAATCATCATCACCACCAATACTTCCCATCAGTATCATTTTTAGTCAGGTGAGCCCATTGAGCCAAAATAAAGAGCGAATGTAGAAGAAGTGCATGGAAAAAGACGTCTCGCCTAGTGAGGTGCTACATTGGTTTCGCAGCAAGGCGCCCCTTTGACTACACTGTTTTCAATTATTAGATTTTATTATTAATAAATAAATCGAATAATAATAACTAATTAAGAAATCCTAAAACCATTAATGATTCATGAAAAGCTTTAATAATCTTAAAATTAGATAAAGGGAAAACGATTCTAAAATTTCGGGTAATAGAACTAAGTTTCCAGAAAGATCCTATACTCTGCCCAAACACAGATGGACATGAAATGACATGGAAATTTGAAGAGATCATAATAGTGATTTCGGTATTAGTGTATGTACTGTGTATTATGTTTGCCCCAACATGTCTAGCCTGGACACGGCACCAATTTTAGATCGGACTTGCTTTCTGCTGTTATTTACCAAGGAATTCTTGACCCATCACGTTCATTAGGCTACGCTTGTTCTCTTCAATGGGATTTTTTTGATAAAAGTAGTATTTCTAAAAAATTATTCCATAAAAAGCCACTTCTGAAAGTTATTACAAAATTATCTCTTTCAAAAATCGCGTCTTGAGAACTCTGACTTCAAACATAAAAATTGCATGGTCGACTTGTAATGGCATTTACAAGACGTGATTTGGCTAATTTAATTGTGTTTTGGAAGCAAAAAAAAAAAAAAAGAGAAGGTATTTGGTAAATATGTTTCATATTGTTTCATGATTTTTCTAAAGGTATTCTTTAGTGAAAAAAAATCCCTCAACTTAGCACATAACTAAAAATACTGACTTTATGAATTATAATATATTTTACTCGATGGCTATTTTTGTAGTGACTTTCTTACATGTCTCTTCCTAATTCTTCCGAAATCGAAGATTAGGTATAAGAATAACCCCATCAACAAGTAAAGTTGGTCACTTTTCCACTGCTCAATCCTCAATAACATTTAAACAGCATAACAAACAAATCTAATGTGTCACTCCAACGCCATCGGAGGAGTAAAGATCATCCATTTACTTCAATAAATTAAACGAATAATCCCAAACAAAATCGAGGAAGGGATCGAGAGGGGGGACCTGAGTGGTCTTTCCGCTGCCGGTCTCTCCGACGAGGATGAGCGTCTGGTTCGACCGGAGCACCCGGAGGAACTCCTCCTTCTGCTGCCACACCGGAAGCGTCCTCCGCTTCTCGAGGATCTCGAAGTAGCGGGCGGAGTACGGACGCCCGCTCCACCGGTTGAAGGAGCCGTTAGCGGCGGCGGCGGAGGGGTTGAGGACCTTGCCGAGCTTGGCGGAGACGGAGGCCGGGTCCACCACGTCGAAGAGGCTCACCTTCCTCTTCCTCTCCGTCGACATCGGACTGGGAGGAAACCAAAAAATTAGGGTTAGGGAGAGTTTTAGGGTTTGGGGAGGAGCAATGGGAGAATAGAAAACCCTAGATTTTATAGAGAAGAAAGCGAGTTGAAATCTATACACAAATATTTATATCACTTGAAAACCGACTCCTGGACCGACTGCGAATCCAACGGACTTAATTTTGGGCCGGGTAGTCTAAGTCAGGAACCGGCACATATAGGCCCACTTTTCGGCCTTATAAAAGCTGTTCCGCAACGTTTCATATTGAAACTTCGAATGGCTTATTTAAATCAGTTATAATTTGTCTGATGGTAGATTTATTCGAATAGTCCCAGTAAATCTATAACCAAAACACAATAAATTTTAGGGTTATTTAACGCCGGTTATTTTCGAGACTCAAATCCTAATGTCAACTATCATACAAGACCCTATTACTAAATAACCCTAAATTTTAACTCCGGGATGCAGGGGCGGATCTAAGAGGGGGTTGGGGTGGGCTGGAGCCCACCCAAAAAAAAAAAATTTACATTTTTTTTTTCATATAAATTTTTATAATTTTTTTTTTATATGGATTTATCTATTTCCAATCCACCCAAAATTTTGGTAGTCCAATCCAGCTTTAGTTTCTGGATCCGTCCCTGTCGGAATGTATATATTTATTAGATAAAAGGTCAACATATGGCTTTATAAAATCATTATGATGATCCGTGGTAACTGATTGATCACATTGCAATTGTGTCATAGATGCGTCTTCAAACTTGTTTTCCCATGAGCTTTGATGGTAGGATAGTGCCTACAATGATGGTAATGGAAGTACTACGATTCGACTCAGATATGGAGTATCCAAAAAAAAAAAAAATCACGCATGCGGATTAACCAACCTTGACATGGGAATGCAGTGATAAACTGATAATAAACATGGTTTTTGAGTTTGGCAATCGGAATGATTACAATATAAATTCCTGAGCTTTGCTATGCCTACAACCAATGTTACAACCCCTTACAACTTTGCCACGTGTCGGACTTCGATTGGAGGAGGGGGAGAAGTGGTGGGACCGGGTGGAGCCCATGTAGAGGGGGGGGGGTGAGAGTGGTGATGGGACCCGGTGGGACCCATGTGTAAGGGGTGGGAGAGAGTGATTGTAAGAAGGTTGTAAAAATTTGGTAGTAAACTTAGCATTTTTCTAAATTCCTTAATGAGGATCAATTGGAGGGATTGACATGATGGCTGACATTTTCTCATCTTGTTTTTTCAAAAAGAAAACAATTGTTATGTACTATTTATCACATTTTTGCAACCTTGTTTGAACAATGTAAGTAAATTATAATAAGAAAAAAAAAATGTTAAATTAAGAGGTAATTTATAACTTAAATAACTTCAAGTATCATCTAAATATCATATTATTTCTCAGTATAATTTACTATCATGAACTCACACTTTAAGTACTCTGTTGCACGAGCATTAGTGTGGAATGTGATGGAGAGGAACGGGCCAACCGTGCTTCCGTCAACCAGCACGCAACCAAGACGGTCCTCCTTCCAACATACCTTTTTCGTCAACTGCCCACCATTCACCACTCTACCCAAGATGTAAATTAGGTTTAGGGCTTGTTTGGTAAACCTTATTTGGAGGTAGGATTTGGATTTTTATGAATTTTGAGAGAAATCCATGAAATCCTATGTTTGGTTGGAGATGGATTTGGATATGGAAAGTATGACAAAATCCAGAACTTGGATTTGGGAGGATTTGGGAGAAAAAAAATTAGTTATTCTTTAATAATTTTGTTAAAATATTTATTCTTTAATAATTTTGTTAAAAATTAGTAAATTAAAATTAGTTATTCTTTATTAATTTTGTTAAAATATTTATTCTTTAATAATTTCGTTAAAAATTAGTTAATTAATAAAAAACTAACTAATAGTTAGTTATCATAATTATATTCTAAGTTAATAATTTATTAATTAGTAATTTTATTATTCAATAATTTATAATAATCCTAATTAATAATTTATTACTTTATTAATCATAACCACAATCTTAATTAATATATTATTAATTAATATCCAATTATAATCATAATTAATAATCTATTAGTATTATTATAATATTAATTAATAATTTGTTAATAACTATTTTATTATAATCTTAATTAATAATATTTTAATCACGATTAGAATCATATTTTATGATAATTTAATTAATAATTTACTAATCATCATTATATTAATTTATAATTATTATTTTTAAAATATTTAATTTATAGTTAATTAAAAAATAACTAATATTTATTTAAAAATTAACTAATCGTTAATTATTAATTTTATAATTATAATAATCGTGATTTATTTAAAAATTATTAATCGTTAATTATTAATTGTTAATTACTAAAAATTATTAATTGTTTATTATTAATTACTAATCGTTGATTATAATTTATAATTATTAATCATTAATTAAAAATTATTAATCGTTAATTATTAATTATTAATCATTAATTATAATTTATAATTATTAATCGTTAATTATTAATTGTTATTTATTAATCGTTATTTATTTAAAAATTAACTAATCGTAATTATTAATTTTATAATTACTAATCATTAATTATAATTTATAATTATCAATCGTTAATTAAAAATTGTTAATCGTTAATTATTAAATATTAATCGTTAATTATAATTTATAATTATTAATCGTTATTTATTTAAAAATTAACTAATTGTTAATTATTAATTTTATAATTAATAATAACTAATCGTTAATTATTAATTATTAATCGTTAATTATTATTGTTATAATTAATAAATAAACTATAATTAATTATAATTAATTAATAGCTTAATTATTGGTCATGATTATAATTTAGTAATTAATCATAAATCCAAATCCTATGTTTGGTTGGAGTTGGACTTGGATTTGGATTTTGAAATCCACGATTTGGATTTGGATTTGAATTTTGGATTTCCAAATCCAAATCCAAAATCCAAATCCATTTACCAAACAATGAGTTTATCAGAACCTTGTTTGGTTCGCGGAATCAGGACATTAGAAAAAAAAAAAAAAGTTATTCATTTCTTGTGCTATTCATTTCTGTGTGTTTAGATGCCAAAGAAATAAAGCATGAAAGGAAGACGGTTCCCAAAGTTAAAAAAAAAAAAAAATAGGAGAAATAGTTCCTCCACCAGCTCAAGGATTCATTTTCCCTACCAATTTTCTACATTTCTTACAAAATTTTAGGACTAAAGTATCCAGGCCCATAGATGCATTTTGACTATATTCTTGGCTTTTCCAAAACCGGGAGAAACAATTGACTGGGATTGCAATTTCACATGCCCATGGAAAAGAGCAAAGAATTGATTTCTTTTCCTTTCCGCGAACCAAAAGAGGTCAAATAGCAACATGAGCATGCCAATATATGCTCAAGTTGAAGTAGCAACTTGTTCCAATATAAGCAACAGCTTAGCACACAAACCTTGGACACGACATGAGCAGCTCAACTACTAGCAAAACACCCAAAATGATACATGATATTCCCACTCACATATTTTACCAATCCAAGGGACAAGTAGGAGTAACCGTGTCGTAATGTGCTTTAAAACTTGCAGATTGAAGAGAAACGTCCTTGCTTCTTTGCCTGGATAATGTAGTTGCTACAAAAAGATATGAAGGGCTTCTTGCTATTGAGCATCGGCTTTGTACTATATGAACACATTTGATTTTTCCGAGCAATGACGATTGCTCAGGAAGAACTTTTATAGTGATACACAACTAAAACGGAAGTTACAGTTCTCAATCGCGTAGGTAGCATTACAAGAGCAAGTAATTCATCTTTGTTCACCAATCTTTCTGCATCTAAGACCGTTTAAAATTCTCAGGTGAGGGAAGCGGTTATTGATGTCTGCCTTGGCGTGCCCTAGCTGCCAAATCTCTGATTCTTCAAAGTCTTTTTACTTCCAGTCACGGCTGCTTGTGGCGGAGAAAAAAAAAACGAGTCAAGTAATCAAGATGTTTGGAAAACATCAGCAGTGAACTTAAAATCAATTATTACGCCTAATATGTTAACCCTACATAAGTTAGTTTCATAGACCACAGAAAATATCTTAATTATACGATCCGCATGGTTTTATAGAAAATGAGGGAAATGGTAGGAAAGGGCGACGGGATCATGAAGAAATGAGGATCCATTTTATGACCCCTCTTCCACCTCCCCCCTATCATACCTCATTCTACGGAACCAGACAAACGACACAAGCTAGGTAAGACTCAAACATCAAAACTGCCATGTCATTATCCTGATAGAATTCAACCAAGTTTCATACTACGAAGTTAGTAAAAACAAAGATAGAGGTGTACCATCATCCAGGGAGCATTCAGGAATATAAGTGATAAGGAATATAAGCTAACTGAAATTACTGATGCTGCAATCATGTTATACATCAATCTCTTGTTGTCTCTACTCGGCACAAATGCTATCTTCAGTGTGTTTGTCAGTTCGAAGAGTCTGTGCGATACCTGCATGATGCATCAACAGAAAAAAAAAATTAGTTCCATCATGCTTTTCCTTGAAGATGTTCGTCAATATATGCATTATAGAAGAATATATACAGACCGTAACATAAATGGCGGTTGTGAGCATGAAGTTTAGCAAAGGGTAGTTGGGAATGAGCGACAGCAACCATTTAGGCTGTCCATTAGGCACGCCTGACCTGCAAGACATATGTAGATAGGTAGGTTCAGAACTCAAGCTGTGCAGCTTGCAAAACAATTCAAAGAAAGATTTGAAGATGAGAAACATGGTCTAAGTGTAACTGGTCATATGTGAACCTAAAAAAATTCTTGACAATATATAAGATGGTACCTAAGCCAGATGTGGATCTGTGATATGTAAGTCTCCAGAGTTATTTTTCCAAGCCAGCTGATCAAGAAAATAAAATCCACAAAGATATTCAGAGGGGAAAAGGATCGATGTAATAGATGACAGATACCCAAATTTCAATAGGATGAATCGGAAACACATTGCGTAGCTGAATCACATAAAGTACGGAATACTGGAACAGCAAGCCAGATACTTACGCAAAGAGGGTAAGAGAGAAGTTCCGAAACTGCTGAGTGAAGTTTCGCAAGCAAATGTAAACACTGTTTCCAAAAGGATGAAAAGCTTTATCAAGTACTCAGCAAGAAAGGTCAAGTCAGAAATGCACAGAACATCATGTGAACTACGTACGTAATTGGGATCCATGACGTATAGGGATGATATTTATTGTAGGTAACCTTGTCGAGCTTATAAATATACTCAAACCACAAGTATCCGACCTGAAATTAAAGAGTATACATAAGATAGAATGACTATATGAAGGATGAATCATAGCAACACTAGCAAATGATAGCTGTACGAGAATTACCACTACAGAAATTGTAACAACACAAGTTTTGATTGATAATCTAATCCAAGCTTCCGTCTCTTCCAGTTTTTCCATCCACTTCTCAACCTGAATAGATATGGCATCTTGATTAGTATAAGTAGAAATTTGAGAACAATGAAGTTAAATGACCGAGAATTGACAAGTGTTTGACTGTATGATACTTATCTTCCATGTAATACTATCACAGGGAATAACACAATTTATGTACAGTAATCAGATATATATGACCACTCTATATGGTGTATGCTAAAGTCTAATTTATAGACTGTTGATAGGCACCTAAAATGTGGTAGAATGGTACTTTGTTTATATCGTATTAATATGTACGGACGGTTACTACAATAGCTTTGCTAACAATGATTATCTTGAGATTAATTCTAGAACTTACAGTTGGATGATAGTAGGCATATATCATCCCCACTATCCATATGTACCGATCGAGTCCTGATCGGAAGTGCCACTCGTGCAATCGAGGGAACTTTGGTTTGGAAGGATCTGGATCGCTGTAACCTGAGAATGAGTGGCATCAGTAATTAATCCATTCAAGTAAACAAGAACAAGTTATGTGACATGAAAACAGTTCATGGTAGATACTAACCAAGAAGGAACGTCAATGGGCTCCATAGTATTTCAAAAACCTTAGGAACCTCCCAAACAAGGATAACAACCAAAAAACAGGCAGCAAATTTTATTGCAATAACAGATCCACGTTCATTGTGCTTATTCAGAATTCCCAGGGCGCCATAGACCATAAGCGTGAAAAGGGTATGCATGGGACAAATGTAATATAACATGTAATCATTGTTTAGGACGATGCAGCAAAATGCCACGAAGAAATTAAGGCGCCACATCATCTGCTCAACATGTCAAACTATAAGCAACACGATAGTAAAGGAAGAGAAACTTTCAGCTATAGGACTTAGCCCCACCCTTAACACAAAAGGAGATATAAGTTAAAATGATTCACCTGAGCAAAACGTGGAAGGCTGAAATCCTTCCGTACATAGTAATATGAGAAATTTCCAAACCCGGTCATCCACACATATGCAGCAATGAAAACACGTATTGCATTATAAATTTCTTTTGCATTGAAGTAGTGGTACATTAGAAACAACACCTGGAAAGGAAAGGGCATCCGAGATCATACAGAGATTAGAAAGTACATCTGCTTGACATATCATCATAGCGTATCATAGGAAAACATATATTTCATCCAGCACAAGAAGACGTGGACAAGATTGCTCAAAAGCAAATATCTAAAGAGAAGATCTATTGAATAATTATTATAGTTCTCAATGTGCTCACTCTTTCCAAAAAAACTAATGGCAACTTTCTTTTCTTTTATAGAGAAAGTTTCCCACTTTATAACCTCTAGGCATGATACCACAGTGTTCATCAATGTCAAAAAATACCCGCGTCTAACCTCCGAACATGATACCACAATGTTCATCAATGTCAAGTAAGAACTCATTTAGAAATAATAATGATACCTATTTGTGTCTCGCCTGATAGAGACATGATCAACCTTTGGCAGTTTGGCTTCATCTCACCACACCTACTAAAGCCGACATTCTGGTGGATCTTACCAGAAATATCAAAAGGAGCTGGCATGTTCCCCCAAACTTAATAAGCAGAAGAGCAAGATTTGTAGGGGTCTCACTAACCATCTTGTCTCCTTTCTCCATTCAGCTCTAACAAACAGTTATACTAGCCTTGATCTAATCATATTATTGAGGAACTTTGACGCTCATGGCAACTTAGGTATCATGTCAAGAACCTCACTTGTGGATTTCTCCACAAGAAGGATGGAGATGCCACTGCCTACTCGAATTTGTGAATTAGGGCAGGGACACTCAATGTCAGTCCCTAGTGACCTCCTAGCCACTAGAGTCCTCTTCACATATCACAATGATCACATCACAGGGATGCTAGCAGTTCAGGCTTGGAAGATCTAAGATCTGTGTACAGTTCTAATTATCATCAAAAAGGAAAAAGAAACTGGCTAGGTGGTCCAAGATAGCTAGCTACCTATTGAACCTAGGGGCATGAACTCTTCATGAAACCTCAATACTGTTGAATATTTTGTTATGATTCATTGATAATCTCAAGGCTATATATAGCCTTACAATCCTCATCATTACATTAAATCCTTTGTGGAATATCCTGTGGCATATTCTGACATACCAAATATACCAACAGGATATTCCAATATACTTATTCTAATATACCAATACCAAATATACCAACACTCCTTCTCAAGATGGGCGAAAGATATTCACTAAGCCCATCTTGTCACATCTTCTAATCATGCTCACAGAGCTAAGTCCCTTGGTCTATCCGTCTGCTACCTAATCCTTGGTTTGAACGTGGCCTAGCTCCAGTAGTCCACTATCTAACTTTTACTTGATGAAGAACCTATCGATCTCGATGTGTTTGGTTCTGTCATGTTGTACTGGATTGTTGGCGATACTAATAGCTGACTGGTTGTCACACCACAGCTTCATCTTGGCTCCTTGATCCAGCTTCAGCTCCACCAGCATATTCTTCAACCATAGCAACTCTGCAACTCCCAAGACCATAGCTCTGTACTCCGCTTTAGCTGTCGATCTGACTACCAATGACTGCTTCTTACTCCTCCAACAGACTAAGTTGCCTCCTACAAATATGCAGTATTCCGAGGTAGATCTCCTGTCATCAGCACAGCTAGCCCAGTCAGAATCACAGTAGCCCTCGATGCTCACGTGATTATTCTTTCTGAATATCAGTCTCTTTCCGGGGGCACCCTTCAAATATCTCAGAATCTGGTACATTGTGTCCATATGACCCTTCCGTGGATCATGCATGTAGCGGCTAACCACACTTACTGCGAAGCAAATATCAGGACGGATGTGGCTCAAATAGATCAACTTTTCCACCAGTCTCTGGTATCTATCCCGGTCAATTGGTTCCTCAGTCTCAGCAGCCAGCTTGAACCTCTGATCTATCAACGTCGCTGCAGGTTTGCATCCCAACATCCCTGTCTCTGTAAGAAGGTCCAGTGTATACTTTCTCTGGGAAAGAACAATCCCCTCTGCTTCTCGAGCAATCTCAATCCCAAGAAAGTACCGAAGAAGGCCAAGGTCCTTCACCTCGAATTTCTTGCCAAATTTTCCCTTGGGTCGGGCAATCTCCTGCTCATCATCTCATGTGATAATCATATCGTCCATATACACCGCAAGCATAGTGATATGGCCTCCACTCCGACGGAAGAACACAGTATGATCAGCATTGATATACCGATATCTCATTCCTATCATCGTCCTCTTGAATCTATCAAACCACGCTCGAGAAGACTGCTTCAGTCCATAGAGAGACTTCTTCAACCTGCAGACCTTGTCCATTGTCTGATTGATGCTGAATCCTGGTGGTATCTCCATGTACACCTCCTCTACTAGATCTCCATGAAGAAACGTATTCTTCACATCCAGTTGGTGTAGCTTCCATCCACCATTTGCTGTCAGAGAAATCAGGATCCTGACAGTGCTCATCTTCGCCACTGGTGCAAAGGTCTCGTTATAGTCAATGTCGTACGTCTGACTGTATTCTTTTGCCACCAGTCGAGCTTTGTAGCGCTTAATATGTCCATCTGGGTTCTGCTTTACAGTAAAGACCTACTTGCATCCGACTGCTTTCTTCCCTTCTGGCAGTTTTACCAGCTCCCAAGTGTGGTTCTTCTCAAGAGCCTCCAACTCCTCGTCCATCGTCGCTTTCCACTTTGGGTCGTTCTTGACAACCTGTCAATTGTTAGGTACAGTAATACTATCCAAAGACGCAATAAAAGCTCCATGAGAAGAGGAGATATGATCATATGAAACAAACAGAGCAAGGTCCCAACCATATCTAACAGGAGGAGATATGATCATATGAAACAAACTAGTGATATAGGTGTCTCAGGAGTCCAGACAGACACATACAAGGGACTTGGCACTGGCACTGTAGTTACTGGTCCTGCAGTTTGCTTTCCTCTCCTGCTGTAGGTAAGTATCTTCCCCTGAGCCGTGGGCCTAACACCTCTTATCTCCTTCCCTTGTTCCTCTTTATCCTCTCCTAGATCCGATCATGTCTCTCTCCTATCGGATCTAGGCCTTCAAGTTCGGAACGACCGTACGGGAGACTTCAGAAATCGCGGCTTCGCGTGGTGGAGGCGGTAGGCCGATTGACAGGTGAGTGGCGCCGTCGGACGGGTGCCTCCAAGCAGCGGCCGTCGTGAGCAGCAGCAGCGGCAACAGCAGCGCGCGTGCGGTGGAGGTGCCCGCGGAGCAGCGACCGGCTCGCGCGCGAGGTGGTCGGCGTGTGGCCGTGCAGCGGTTGGTGGCGGCGAGGTCAGTGTGCGACGAGGGCGGCGTGTAGCGGCTGGTGGCGGCGGTGGCTGTGGTGGTGCGGGTAGTGATGGCGGTGACGACTGGGTTAGGGTTTGAAAAAGGTGGCGGTGGCTGGGACTTTTGTGGCTCTAATACCATGTTGAATATTTTGTTATAATTTCATTGATAATCTCATGGCTATATATAATTTTACAATCTTCCTCATTACATTAAATTCTCTGTGGAATATCTTGTGACATATTCTGACATACCAAATATACCAACAGAATATTTCAATATACTTATTATAATATACCAATACCAAATATACCAACAAATACTACTAGCATTGTTCTTGTTGTTCATGACTATCTACTATCTAGAGGACATCGTAGGAATCTCAAAAACAGAACCCTCATCCCTCACCAACACTAAAGAGTTTTAGTGTAGCGGTAGGGCCTTTAAAAGTATTGGAGCAACCAAGGTTCAATCTTTCCTCCACACAAATTAAGCATCATGATCCAAGCCTCCTTCCAAAATGGAGTTAGCTATAGAGCATAAGAGAGTTCTACAAAGGATTTGACAAAGTTTTATAACCGGTTGTTGCCTTGACGCCAACCCTCTATGGTGGTGCCAATTCCTAGCCAGGGTAGTTACGAGCACGAGAGTCATGCCATAAACTTAGGTGGCCAATAGCTAGACCTACCTTTTGGATATGTAGGTTAAACTCATGCAACTTCTGACGTGAAATTTAAGAAGATTTTACAAAGAGTTATACTATTGCGTATATCCAACTATCAACCCATACGACTGGGTCTTCGACCTGTAGTAGTATATTGAATAATATAAATATATAAACCTCATCCCTCACCAACACTTTAGAGTTTTAGCACAATGGTAGTGACTACTCAATTGACTACAAGAATGCCAATGCCAAGATGTAGAGGATAGTTGTCCACCATAGGGTTAAGCCTGGATCCTTGACTCTGTCATTATCTGTCGGTTCTGTTATCATGTAGCCCTTCCTAGTTCTTACTTTCCCTCTAGCCGTGAGTATCCTGGCCAAGCCATGGGGAATACAGTGCTAGTAGTTTTTTCACCCCCATACCACCGTAAGTATTTCATTCCACCTTTTTTTTTTTTTTTTTTGAAATCAAACTTACTTCATAAACATTCCACCTTTCTTATTCTCCTATCTCATTAGGTCAGCAATGGTGGATGGTTTTTGTTGCCTTTTATCTTTAAATATAAGCCATCAAGTACATAGCTAAACCCAACTGTTTGTGCTATCACACTCATAATGAGGCTATAACTGCAATGCAATATGACTCAGGAGAGTTGTTAATGGGCCATAGACTTGGGCTTTCATTTGCAATATTTTGAACTATATGTCAAGCCTGAAGCACGTCCAATAACATCTAAGTGATCTACGTAGGCAAGGTATTTCCAAGGGATCTGGTAGGTCGTTTTTATTGAGCCTGGTAATATCCTTTAAAAGTGGCTTTTATATGAGTCAAGACCCATCCCAACTGAATGCAATGGAAGTGGCTTTTTTTATGAATCCAAGCCCAATCCCAACTGAATGAGTCTGAAAATCCTAAGGTTCAGGTGTATACTGCCTCAGCCTAGATGCATAGGATTAACTTGCATCCCTTTTAACCATTTCTAATGATATGAATTCCAAAACCATGCAGCATACAACAGAAATTCTTGGGCTTTCCAACATCAAGAAAAACTTTCTGGTTGCATTATATATCTGACTGTTTTGTGTGGCCATTACTGGAAATTGCTCAAAAACCATAGGCAGTGAGGAAGACGGACCAAAAGAAAATTAGACAATTGAAGAAGTGATAGTACAATCATATGAAATTCAACTCACTTAATATGACCAGATCAATGGAAGTAAGGTGAATAAGAGTATCTGGGTTGGCCCACCTGGGATGGCGATTTTGTTTCCTAAAAGGCTAAAACAGGAAACCAGAGCACTAACCAAGGACATACCCAAAAAAAATGTAGGAAAGCACTAGGATGTTGACATGATACATAAGGAGAGTACTATGGGATACTAATATTCCATTTGATTTCTCTATGACCAGCTACAAGTTTGCGATTTTATATGTGTTTACACGTCTTTGAGATTTGCTCCCTCTTATCCTTCTGGTGCAGTTTTAAGTGTGGGTTCCCAATTGCCTATCAATTATCATGGCTATGCTTTTAGAGAGGTTCTTTGGAGCAGTAGTTAAGAATAAGCTCTTCTTAAATAAGAAAAATAAGATAAATTAGAAATAAGAAAAGGAAAAGTCAATTGTACTTCGCCGTCTTGGCCTAGGGAATTACGCAATACAAGATCAACCAACAATATTATAATATAATGCCTCAAAAAAGGAAAAGTAAGCTTCACATTGTAACTAACCTGCATCCATCCCTTCCATTCCTCAGTCTGATGCCTATTCAAATAAAGTATGGATCTTCCTGAAAATGGAGATTTATCATGGTGGACTTTAAAAGAAGTCATTGCAGCAACGATGATGAGAAGGAAGTAGAGAAAAAGGAAAAGGTCTCGGTTGTAGCTCTGTGAACACAAAACAGGTCAAATAAACATATTACTACCAGATACACATAAAAAGAAAATTAAACCACCATATAATTTTAATAAGAAAGCATAGTTTTTACAGAGAATATGACCGAAAACTTTTTTCTAAATGACTAGTTTTCTTAAAAGAAGTCATTGGCTATTCTTCTTGGTTTGCTTAGGACTTGGGAGGTCCGCAGATGTAAATGGTATCACTAGTTGTTTCTTTTCTGAATGACAAGTTTTGATGAGAATTCCATTTTCATAACCAAGCTACTGAATTTCACCAAATAGCGGAATAAACTTTAGCTCCTACAGGTCGAAAATTGCACTACAAGAAAGCTAGTAACATCTAAGTTTCAAACTGTTTTCTTAATGGAAAATACAACGTTCATTTATGCTTACTATCGCCAATGGTAGTTATGGTGTTCAACTTGGAGAGAATATACCATAGTATCAATAAGGATCTTAGCAGCATGTTCACAAGGCGGGCATCTGTGGTCACTGGTCACTCAGATGCCCGATCAAAATCACCAGAAACTTTATTTACTTATTGGGCTTAGTCACCAAGTCTAACAACGTTCATCTTTAAGTTGATATGTTAGAGTTTTGCATATCAAAGATGAATTATCCTTGGAGTAGTTAAAATATATCTATTTTGCCAAATGTTGAAATAGAGGAGATTACTGAGAATATTAACTATTAAGGATGACGGGATAAGATTTGTGCTGTTGTTTGAGAACAATATTGTGTTAGTTGGTGAAACAGAAGGATTTTTTTTTTAAAAGGTGTTGTAATTTAAAGGTTTTAGAGTTAATAGGATAAGAAATTAAGTATATGAAATGTATCTTTAGCTAATTTACAAGAGAAATTACAAGTAGTTCATATGGATGCATAAGATTGAGAATTCCATTATTTGGAATCATTCATCAAGATGGAAAGTGTTGTTCACAGAATTGAAGTAGGATGGTTAAAGTGGCAAATGGTTATGGAGCCTTCTATGACCGTACGATACCCTCGAGATTGAAAAAATAAAATTATGATACCCCCTATAAGTAAGAGAGCAAGTATTGGGTGACCTTATTAGACGACTGCTATGCTCTCTGTGTCACAATGTTGGGCAAATAAAAACCAAATAACGTGCCCATTAATCAAGCATAGCTAACATGAGAACTTTGTGATGGAGGTATGGTCATAGAATAAAGAAAGGGCAGGGATATTCTTGCGAAATCGGTAGGGTCTTCAATGGGGATTAGATGTGGGGAAATACTTTTAAATTGTCTGCAATTTTGTAATGGAGACCAACAGATGAATTATAAGATCGATCTTGAAGTTCAAGGACCAGGTCCAATTAGAATGAACATCCATTGACATGCTACTATCTCAGAGATGGCACTTTACAGAACACTGGAGAAAGGATTCATCAAACGGCCACAAATTATTGGGTTAAAAGACTTTATATCATTTTTGTCTGGAGCTGAAAATAAACTTCAAAGGAATCTTATATGTGTACTCCTAAATGCTTCATCTTAGATAAGTACGTTCCATGTGAATAGCACAAAAGTTCTAAGCAAAATCCAAATAAAATTAAATAAATAAATAAATAAAATAAAATAAAATTGGGATACAAGGAAAACTTCATCATGAACTAAGAGGTAAGAAGTAAATTGAAAACCTAGAGGTAATAATGGAAAGGAAAATAACTGCATTTGACTACCTGGTGAAATAAAGTGAGTTTGGATAATATTGGATACTAAAAATGAGATGTCATTATTTGAATATAGCATGTGCATACAGTGTGTCCATATAACTTGGCACTTGGCACTTGGCAGGGCCACAGACACGCAACCTAGAGAGATAAGCAACCTGGGTTCAAATTCATAATTAGGGAAACAGTGGAGCTGCCCAGGCCCCCAAATTGGACATGAAGGAAGCTTTGGTGAATGATTAGCAACCACCACGTACAATATAAAACAGAGATAATAATTTGCAAAGATTGACACAATACATTGATAAAAGGGCTTGATAATCCACTTCCACCTTGTTAAACTTGCTTTCCATTGTAGTGTTCATAAAGTTATAGTTAGCCAGCATGATACACAGAAAGATGCAAATCCTTAAAAGAGTGGTCAGGACTGTAATATAGGGCTGAAAGGAACTTAAGTATCACCTTTTTCGATTCCCCAAATAGATTTGTACGGTCGCTTAAGTAAAAGTATAGCAAATAAGCTCCAAATTCGGATCTGGAAGCCAGCAACTGATATAAGTCAACACAACATTGCAACTTAAACAGGTTTCTGTTATTAAAAAAAAAACTTCTTACATAGCTCTCAATATTAACCGGTTCTCCAGTAGGAACGCCTCGTCCATTAGAAAGAACCTAACAGGTCAAAATAAATTAATTAGGCATCCATAGTAGATAGAATAGAAGTTGATAATGTCCCTAAGAAGCAGGACACTATATGTTACATACCTGAGAAGGTGTGGAGTAGAAGAATTACGAGCTTCTAAAGATGTAGCTTGAAGGCCTCCTTCTAATAAGTGAGCTGTATCATCTTCCTTGGCTATCTCATTGCTCAAGACAACCAAATTAACATCTGAATTTCTGCTGCTGAAAAGAAGGATTTAGGTTGAATTTAGTAGAACAGCTTTCACAGGTAAATATAAAGCATTATCATTAACGGAAAAAGAAAAGCACTAGCTTGAAACCCAATAACAGCTAATGACGGCTTTGGACAGGTAATATCTGGTAACTACATAAGACAATACCTTTTAGTAAATAATGGCATGTAAATTATTGTTTTTCTGGGACTCCTATAGATTGGAACGAATTTTATTATCTAATTTCATTGCGTATGGTAGAATACCTCATTCTTCAAAGTAGCTATTGGAATAACATAAATGTTTAACCCTTAACCCTCATCTCAACTCTGGAGTTTTGGTGCAGCAACAGGACGGTAACATGGAGAGTAACCTGGGTTCCAATCCATTTACCAGCATTTAAAGCGAATCTTAAAAGAAAATCATAGAGCTGCCTGAAACAAGCTCGAGCCCACAAAAATGGCATTCCACCTGAGGGGCGTATTGGAATAAAATAGATATTTATCCCTCAGCCCACACTGCAAGTGTAGAGTTTTGGTGTAGCGGCAGGGACTTTAATAGTAGCCAATTCGTTTCTTTCATTATGAATTCCGATCTTCAGTCTTGTTTCCCATCAGTATACAACTGAGTGATTCATTTGTTCAAATAATTTTAACATTCCGAGAACAAATTTTATATAATGCATCTTTTGTCAACGATACTCGATTCTTATGAACATTATCAAGTAAATATTCACTAATAAAGCCAACTAGAAGTAATGATATATGATATATACTACTATATAATAAGAAAAGTTGGCTTCACCGTGAATTTTTTCTTCCAAATATGTCCTAACCTAAGTTTACTAATTAAAATTGTTCATTAAATTTAATAAGTGCAGCTAGGTAATTATGTATAGAAGAAAAAAAAAATTAAGAGAAACGTAGTTTGCGCTTATGGTGCCTTTTGCTCTTCCCAAGTACATAAGATAATTAAAATATATATATATATATATATATATATATATATATATATATATATATATATATATGAAAAGTTCTAGGCTTAATCGTGGAACTTTCATGTTCCAAAAGTGCCCTTCTCCAACCTTATATATAATATGTTTAAATTAACTTGGGGTAAAACATGTATTACACACCTCCCCACAAAGATAATTACTAACCACTAATAATTAAACACTTCCAACTACAATAAATGTTCACCATCTCAAAAATAAATTTACTTCAAAATATTTTATATTATTTTAAAATAGGTTTGTCATGCAAGTAGACATTTAAAAAGTGAGAAAAAAAACACAGACAAAAGACACGTGCAACGCAGGTGCGTGACTTCTAGTAGTAAGTAAAAACAAACATCATAAAAAAAAGGTTATTTATAAAGGCAGAACCCCAATTATTAAGGGGCAACACAAAACTTTTAAAAAAATATTACCAAAATGTCATTGTCAAAAGTGTTGGGGGCATCATATAGTTAAGTAAATAAACAAACTCTGTCTTAGCCAGGATCGTGGCAGTCCTAACTATTGCTAGGACTGTCATGATCCTGACAGTTCTATCAATAGTTAGGACTGTCATGAACCTGCCGGTCCTAGCAATAGTTAGGACTGTCATGATCTCGGTAATCCTCCATCGTCCCCAGCAGAACTGTGTTGGAAATCCTAATTTTGGATTCTAAACTTTGAAAAAACACTCATTAGAAAATTATTAACCTATAATCTAATAAGTAATATTTAAAAACACATGAGAATCGCATATAAACTAAAAATCCAAAAAAACTAGAATTGGTAGAGGAAAAAAATTGTTCAAAAAATAGAGAAGAAGATAAGGAGAAAGATTATCTCGATTGGGAAGTAGTCTTGGTGTGTGCCATACCTTGAAAGAGAAAGATGAAGATAATTGGGGAGAAGAAAGTAGGAAGAAGAGGAATATTGGAATTTTGTGTTTAGAGAAAGAGAGAATGTGTTGCCCCCAATAAAAATTTTTGCTAGCCCCTAGCCAAAAAAAAAAAAAAAAAAAAAAAACTATGATAGCCCTATCCAGTGCTGTCCCCTAAGAATGGGGGTCGTGCCTTTATAAATAACCTAAAAAAAGTATATAGTACAAACGATATACTCACATTTTCAAAGAAGAGTTTTTCCTATACTCCAACAGCTCAGAGTACAACCATGCCACTAATAGAGGGATGAATCCGAGTAAACAAGACACCTGCAAAGAAATTTAAATATAATCGCATTAATGTAGCATAGATTGTTAAAAACATATATTTCAATAAGCAGAATCAGTTGCACTAGCCCAGTACAACAAAAGAAAATTGTATAGCATATGACATTGTCAAGTCATCGATCTAGTCACTGATACTAAAAATATACAGCACTTCAGTCTCTGAAGCACTCAGCCAATCGCTGTATCTTGCCATCTAGGAAGCATTGACACTCAAAATTTTGGTAGTGTGTCCGTATCAGACACGTACGGGACACGGCACGGACACTTCAAAAATATACTATGTTACGCAAAAATAAGTTTGTGTCCGTGCAACATAACTGGTCATAATTAAGCATTACAGGCCTATGTAGCCCTAATTAAATTCAAATCTCCAAATCATGCCGACACAAAGATCTATTCTGCACCAAAATTCTGATTAAGAAAATATAAACAATCAACAAACTCCGAGTCTCCGATCTCTCTAAATGACACTAAATCATTGAAAAATATATATATATATAAATCACAGCATTGTCAGATTTCCCGAGTCTAACAGCTCGTGGACACTAGTTCCGCGTCAAAATTGTAGTGAAATCATTAGTTTCTCAAAAATAAAACATGTGAAATTGTCAATTCATCAAAAAAAAAAAAAAAATCACCGAACACTGCAGATACACAGAGATTCCTGCTCAAAAAACCGCGATCTACATCAAAATTCTTCGGGAAAAAAAATTATACAAAAAAATCGACTCGTAGCTGATCAATCGTCGTCAAGAAGAAGAAGGAGAAGAAATTTCTACTGAGAATCGAGTGAGCTCACCTGGCCGGGAGTGATCGGCTTCGAGAACTCCATCACCAAAGTCCTCAAGAACAATAAGAAAAAGAAAAGCGGCAGCTATTCCTAATCTATATAGAGTTCGAATCCGCCGACATTTGGAGCCCAGATCTGGAGGAATTTAATGAAGCGCGTATTCGTTCGGTGATCGGTATCTGGAATTTTGGATTGGAGAGGAGAGAGAGAGAGAGAGAGAGAGAGAGAGACAAAGAGAGTAGCTAGCTAGCGGCGGTGTACACGAAATTGGGACCTCGGGTGTGACTTGGAGATTGGGCCCATCGATGCGTTGGGTGGAGAAGTGGGTGTCCTGGAGAATGTTACGTACGGACTGTGGAGCAATGGGCTGTGGGTGCGTGACGAAGGGGTGGACGTTGGTTTTTCTCTTGCGGGAAATGCCACTGTTGTCGAGTGTCGGCTCACTTGCGCAGCTGGGGCTCTCCCATGTGCGAGTCCTACGGTGGCCGGTGACGTGTCATGGACAGCGGAGTAAGATACGCATACAGTACACTCCCTGTTTCGGTATGAGAATACAGTATTATAGTATTTTCAAACAACTAAAAATTCTTTTGCTAGAAAAATATGTGGAAAATAGATTAATTGTACTGAATTATTTTCTTATAAATTTTTTTAAAAAATTTTCTTATAGAATATCATTAACTTTTATTTTTTTATGAAAAATAATATTTTTCTATGGGCTATGTCGGTTTTATTTTCCGCCATTTTGAAGAAAAATAATATTTTTCTATGGCTATGTCGGTTAATTTTACTAACGACCTGTTTAGTAACTCAAAAGTTGAAATAGATTTGCAAATTACAAATTTATAGATTTTTTACCACATTCTGAATTTGTATTTTCCCTAAAAAAAATGGTTTGTAAACTTTATATTAGGCTAAATTACAATTTGATACCATCAATTATTCGAATTTTTTTAACTTAATACCCTCAACTTTGATAGGTAGTAACTTAATACTCTCCCTCCATTTCTACTCTAACGGTGTCAAAACTACCCCTCCCTTATTCTCTTTCCACCCCTCTCTTCGGCAGCCCGTCCTCTTTCTCCAGCGCCGGCAGCCGGAGGTGGGTGCGTTGCAGCAACAAAAGCAACGAGCACCGACAATAGCAATCAGACGAGGGACTGCACGGACACGAAGGGGACACGGACATCGAGAGGCGCGGAGGTAGGGGATAGCGGGCGGTGCGGGAGGTCGTAGGTGGTGCAGGGGGTGGGTAGGTGGTGGGGACGGTTGCCGGAGGGGGCGGGTGGGGAGTTGGGGGGGAGGGGGCGCAGGAATGTCGGAGCGGGGCACATCGAGGGCTGGAGGACGTGCAGCAGGGAGGGGACGCTCGAGGAGGGAAGTGTGCGCACGTAGTGTCACGACCCGCTACCCAAATTGTTGGGCCAGGCCGAGTCATGTCCAGCCTACGTTGAGATAAAACGTAGTAAGCTGTTCTAAAGACAACAGGATAAGACTAAATGTACTAACAGTTCTATAAGTGAAGAAGAATCATAAATGCTCCAAACACAAAAGTCGTCGTATATAGTAAAATATCCAAGTACAAGTGAACTGAAATGTAAAACTGGATACATGTCCAGTTACAAAATGATGTAGTCTAATACATGTCTACTCTCAAAAGTCTAAGTAAACAAACGACAACTAGGCGAGGTTCCCCGCAGGAACATCCTCGTAAAGCAGAGCCGGGTCCTCGGCAGTAACTCCATAGTATGAGTCGCAGAGTAACTCCTCCTCAGTAAGGACACCTACAACGTTATCCTGTCAGGACGGGAGCAAGTACTAAATCTAGCAAACTAGCATATGAAACATGAAAATGAACATGAGAGGAATAACTGGAAAGCATGGCATCACATAGTCTATCATGGCAAGGACACATATGTCATAAAGACAGATGTATATGTAATGTTTAAAACTGTAGCAAGTACGTGATCGGTCAATAGATGTACAATGTACCGAGGTACAATGTAAATAAAATGTACATTCGTACAAGTAAAACAAGCGATAGATGTACATACGTACAAATACAGCTGATGTGTCTACGACAAGGTATACATAAAATGTCAACCTTGCTCGGTACGTACGTACGAGTAGGGGGGCATGATCACGTACGCTACTAACAGTTTTTCCATAACCCATATTCTAAATCATGTGAGAGATACATCAAGACTGTTCTAAGCATGGTAGTAATGGAAAGTACAACATGTGACGTTTTAACTTGCTACCCCAAGGGTCAGCTTTTAACATGGTGGATTTTGCAGTTCATTTATGTAACAACATGTAAAGTTCGTAGAAAGTACTTGCCTCTAGCAAAGCAAAACAAAACAAGCTGCGATAACAGTGCTATGGATGTCCAGTAACTCGTCACTGTAGAAATAAATGCAATAACTTAGCTTTTACACTAAGCCAAAATACTAGAACACTAACTGGTGCGACACGACTTGTGACTGGGCACCTAGCCAAAAAGATTATTTTGGGCATAGGAGACCAATGTGAGATGACACACTACTTTAACTAACTTTCTAGGGTCTTTACACTAGTGAGGGATGGGGTTCAATACGACTAAAACTCCAATTAACACAAAAAGCTACAAGTCGTAATTAATCAATAAATAAATCAAAAGATCATTGTGTTCTAACAATTTTAGAGATAGGCAAAAAGTCTAGTTTTTCTTAAAGTAAAGTACTAAAGTGATCCTTGTTAATCATAGAAATTTATTATAATTTTTCTGGAATTTATTAACCAGTACAAATATTTTATAAAAATCAGTTTTCCTAAGTATACAGAAAATGAGTTTTGGTTTCATATGCCAACCTAGTGGCAAAACAGTAAATTAAATACTACAAAAATTATACTAAATTAGCTAACTTAACAAAGTATCTAAAAACTATTTTTTCCATAATTTTAGCAATACTTTAAGTATTTTTAGAAAATCAAAAACAGTAATGCACACAATAATTAATTATCTGCGTATTTTGTCCATGTATATAATTTGAACCAAAGTTCAAATACAGGACCCAAGGCCATGAATCAAGTCCAATATGACTTGTACAGGTCTTGAATGTGTGAAAACACATTTGAGCCCAAATACCCATGCTAGGCTTGGACACAAAATGGTTGCAGTAATTTAAATACAATAAAAATACAATTTGGTAAAAAGTACAAAACAAATATTAATATTTTAATAAGGCAAAATTATGTATAGTAAAAATATCCATACATATGTTTAAAAGTACATATATATATATATAAGGGAAATACTTAACTTATAAAGTATATATATATATATATATATATATATATATATATATATATATATATATATATACACAAACATATATATATATATATAAGAAAACACTTAAAAATAAAGTGCATATATAATAATATATATATACACATGAAAATGTATACATATATACATATATATATAAAATTTACTAACTATAAAATATATATACATATATATAAAATACTGTAAAATACAGTATATACATATATATATATACTAATATATATATACATATATAAATATATATATAAACAATATATACATATACATATATATATAAATATATATATAAAACAAAAAGAAAAAGAAAAGAAAAAAAAAAAACAGAAAAGAAAACAGAAAGGAAAGGGGGGCTCGATCCTGAGCCAGCGGGGAGGGGGGGTTTAGAATAGGACGGGCTGGCCAGGGGGTCAGCCCACGGCTTGTGTTAGGGTAGGATTAGGTTTAGATTTATTTCAGGTTTTGAATTATTTATACATATAAAAAAAAAATAATAATCCTGTGTCCTGACAGTTAGGGACACAGGTGTCTTGTATCCTAGGCTAGCACGACACGCACGAGTCGATTCCTTCGTGTCCAGACTCACCATCACGTTCGTCAGGACACGGCGAGTCCTATGCGTGCACACGAGACACGCACGACACGTTTGACACTTGCTACTTACGTGTCCGATCGATGTAGGGGGTTTCGGTGGCTCTGGGCGGCGGAGGAGACGTCGGCGACGTGGCGCACCGGTGGCGCTGGGCGTGGCTCAGCGTGGCGAGTCGGATGAGGGTGGTTGGGGGTCGTGGCACTCGGCGTGGGGGCTGGACGAGGAGTTCGTCGGCGCTAGGGTTCCGGTGAAGTAGAGTGGGGAAGACGGGGGTTTGTGGTGGTCGTGGGTGGTCGGGGAGTCTAGGGTTAGGGTCTGGGGGGTCAGGGCTATTTATAGGATCCTAGGGCGGTGGGTTTTGGGTTAGAAATTAGGATTAGGGTTAGGGTTTGGGGCGGATCGCCGGAGACGACGACAGCGCAAAGGCGGTCGTCGATTAGGGTTAGGTTAGGTCTTTTTGTAGAAAACCCCCTAGAGTTTAGGAAATCACAAATAGGTCCTCCCAGCGTTTAAATGCAAAATCAAATTTGCATAACCCATCCCGCACTGTTTATGTGCAAATAAAATTTGCATACAACAATTTGGAAATTGCAAACCGACATTTAAACAATCTAATTAATTACAAAACTTAATTAAAACATTTTAGGAAATTGCAAAATGGTATTTTTGTATTTAAAACTCATTTAAAATCATTTAAAAATTCTAGAAAAAATCCTAAAAATTCCTAATAATTATTTAAGGCTATAAATGACATTAAAAATTAATTAGCACTAATTAAAAATGAATTTGAAAATCAGGGGCTTACAAGTCTTCCCTCCTTGAAAAATTTCGTCCTCGAAATTCACAAGGATTGAAGACCCTACAATATTCTAGCATAGCAAGCAACACAACAAAATGACTAAGGCTACGATCAAAACTAACCTCCCGAAACCTGTTCCGGCTCCGGCTCAAGGACTAGGCTATAAGTCTTCCCCTGGGGTCCCTTGGCTACTGGGCGGTCTTGAATCTGATGGATGGCAGACCCACAAGCTAAACACTGACCCAACCTCTTCCTACAGACGAGAAAGTCATGGCCTTGCTTCTTGCAGTATACACAAAAAGCTCCCTTCTGCTGCTGCTGTCGGGGGTCCCGGGGCTCTAACTAGCTGGGTCGGGTGATGTGGTGTAGGGGGACGGTAAGTCTGCTGGGGTGGCGTCGGTGCTCTCTGCTGGAAAGCCTGACGCTTGGACGGTCCCTTATGGTGTACAGAAGCCGGCCTCTTGCTAGACAGAAGACGCTCCTCAATGCTCCGGGCCAACTCTAGGCTCTGGTAGAGTAGGGTTGTCTGCTCCTGATGGGTTGTTATGAACCCCTGGATCAGTGTGAGCAGCTGGGTCCCGTCGAGAGTGACGGAAGCCTGGGTGGGTATAGTGATAGGGGGTGGTGGAAGTATCGGGTCCTGCTGGGCCTGGGATGTGGAAGGTGGTATCTGGGTCTGTGGATCTGTGGAGTGGAGGAATGTAGTAGGTGGGGGTGTATCAGTCAACTGGTCAGCTGACTGGATATGGAGGGCCCCATTCTCGGGGGTAACATACTGGGATGAACGAGTAAGCACATCTAAAATAAAGGTAACAAGGACGTATAAGGGTTTGTTTAAAGTAAGTAATCATAGGCAAGAAAATCTAATTATAATAGCAAATATGTGATGCATTTCCTATGTTGCAATCCTAGCATTCCTCTAGGTGTTCTAAGCGTCTTTCCTAATGTTGTCTAATTACCTTAAGTTCCTAATTGCAGGCCTGCTTGGTACAATAACGTAACCAAACAGTTTAGTCAGGACCTGCATGGGCCACCAAAAAAATATGTCACGACCCGCTACCCAAATTGTTGGGCCAGGCCGAGTCATGTCCAGCCTACGTTGAGATAAAACGTAGTAAGCTGTTCTAAAGACAACAGGATAAGACTAAATGTACTAACAGTTCTATAAGTGAAGAAGAATCATAAATGCTCCAAACACAAAAGTCGTCGTATATAGTAAAATATCCAAGTACAAGTGAACTGAAATGTAAAACTGGATACATGTCCAGTTGTAAAATGATGTAGTCTAATACATGTCTACTCTCAAAAGTCTAAGTAAACAAAAGACAACTAGGCGAGGTTTCCCGCAGGAACATCCTCGTAAAGCAGAGCCGGGTCCTCGGCAGTAACTCCATAGTATGAGTCGCAGAGTAACTCCTCCTCAGTAAGGACACCTACAACGTTATCCTGTCAGGACGGAAGCAAGTACTAAATCTAGCAAACTAGCATATGAAACATGGAAATGAACATGAGAGGAATAACTGGAAAGCATGGCATCACATAGTCTATCATGGCAAGGACACATATGTCATAAAGACAGATGTATATGTAATGTTTAAAACTGTAGCAAGTACGTGATCGGTCAATAGATGTACAATGTACCGAGGTACAATGTAAATAAAATGTACATACGTACAAGTAAAACAAGCGATAGATGTACATACGTACAAATACAGCTGATGTGCCTACGATAAGGTATACATAAAATGTCAACCTTGCTCGGTACGTACGTACGAGTAGGGGGGCATGATCACGTACGCTACTAACAGTTTTTCCATAACCCATATTCTAAATCATGTGAGAGATACATCAAGACTGTTCTAAGCATGGTAGTAATGGAAAGTACAACATGTGACGTTTTAACTTGCTACCCCAAGGGTCAGCTTTTAACATAGTGGGTTTTGCAGTTCATTTATGTAACAACATGTAAAGTTCGTAGAAAGTACTTGCCTCTAGCAAAGCAAAACAAAATAAGCTGCGATAACAGTGCTATGGATGTCCAGTAACTCGTCACTGTAGAAATAAATGCAATAACTTAGCTTTTATACTAAGCCAAAATACTAGAACACTAACTGGTGCGACACGACTTGTGACTGGGCACCTAGCCAAAAAGATGATTTTGGGCATAGGAGACCAATGTGAGGTGACACACTACTTTAACTAACTTTCTAGGATCTTTACACTAGTGAGGGATGGGGTTCAATACGACTAAAACTCCAATTAACACAAAAAGCTACAAGTCGTAATTAATCAATAAATAAATCAAAAGATCATTGTGTTCTAACAATTTTAGAGATAGGCAAAAAGTCTAGTTTTTCTTAAAGTAAAGTACTAAAGTGATCCTTGTTAATCATAGAAATTTATTATAATTTTCTGGAATTTATTAACCAGTACAAATATTTTATAAAAATCAGTTTTCCTAAGTATACAGAAAATGAGTTTTGGTTTCATATGCCAACCTAGTGGCAAAACAGTAAATTAAATACTACAAAAATTATACTAAATTAGCTAACTTAAAGTATCTAAAAACTATTTTTCCATAATTTTAGCAATACTTTAAGTATTTTTAGAAAATCAAAAACAGTAATGCACACAATAATTAATTATCTGCGTATTTTGTCCATGTATATAATTTGAACCAAAGTTCAAATACAGGACCCAAGGCCATGAATCAAGTCCAATATGACTTGTACAGGTCTTGAATGTGTGAAAACACATTTGAGCCCAAATACCCATGCTAGGCTTGGACACCAAATGGTTGCAGTAATTTAAATACAATAAAAATACAATTTGGTAAAAAGTACAAAACAAATATTAATATTTTAATATGGCAAAATTATGTATAGTAAAAATATCCATACATATGTTTAAAAGTACATATATATATATATAAGGGAAATACTTAACTTATAAAGTATATATATATATATATATATATATATATATATATATATATATATATATATATATACACAAACATATATATATATATATATATATATATATATATATATATATATATATATATATAAGAAAACACTTAAAAATAAAGTGCATATATAATAATATATATATACACATGAAAATGTATACATATATACATATATATATAAAATTTACTAACTATAAAATATATATACATATATATAAAATACTGTAAAATACAGTATATACATATATATATATATACTAATATATATATACATATACATATATATATAAATATATATATAAAACAAAAAGAAAAAGAAAAGAAAAAAGAAAACAGAAAAGAAAACAGAAAGGAAAGGGGGGCTCGATCCTGAGCCAGCGGGGGGGGGGGGGGGGGGGGGGGGGGGGGGGGGGGGGTGGGGTTTAGAATAGGACGGGCTGGCCAGAGGGTCAGCCCACGGCTTGTGTTAGGTTAGGATTAGGTTTAGATTTATTTCAGGTTTTGAATTATTTATACATATAAAAAATAATAATAATCCTGTGTCCTGACAGTTAGGGACACAGGTGTCTTGTATCCTAGGCTAGCACGACACGCACGAGTCGATTCCTTCGTGTCCAGACTCACCATCACGTTCGTCAGGACACGGCGAGTTCTATGCGTGCACACGAGACACGCACGACACGTTTGACACTTGCTACTTACGTGTCCGATCGATGTAGGGGGTTTCGGTGGCTCTGGGCGGCGGAGGAGACGTCGGCGACGTGGCGCACCGGTGGCGCTGGGCGTGGCTCAGCGTGGCGAGTCGGATGAGGGTGGTTGGGGGTCGTGGCACTCGGCGTGGGGGCTGGACGAGGAGTTCGTCGGCGCTAGGGTTCCGGTGAAGTAGAGTGGGGAAGACGGGGGTTTGTGGTGGTCGTGGGCGGTCGGGGAGTCTAGGGTTAGGGTCTGGGGGGTCAGGGCTATTTATAGGATCCTAGGGCGGTGGGTTTTGGGTTAGAAATTAGGATTAGGGTTAGGGTTTGGGGCGGATCGCCGGAGACGACGACAGCGCAAAGGCGGTCGTCGATCAGGGTTAGGTTAGGTCTTTTTGTAGAAAACCCCCTAGAGTTTAGGAAATCACAAATAGGTCCTCCCAGCGTTTAAATGCAAAATCAAATTTGCATAACCCATCCCGCACTGTTTATGTGCAAATAAAATTTGCATACAACAATTTGGAAATTGCAAACCGACATTTAAACAATCTAATTAATTGCAAAACTTAATTAAAACATTTTAGGAAATTGCAAAATGGTATTTTTGTATTTAAAACTCATTTAAAATCATTTAAAAATTCTAGAAAAATTTCTAAAAATTCCTAATGATTATTTAAGGCTATAAATGACATTAAAAATTAATTAGCACTAATTAAAAATGAATTTGAAAATCAGGGGCTTACACGTAGGGAGGCACGGAGGGGAGGTGATGCGGCGGGGTTGCCGTCCGGGGGGAAGGGGAGGGGTAGGGAGAGAAGAGGCAGCAGGGTTGGGGGTGGGAGTAGTTTAGTAAAAAAAAAACACTTTTTTAAAAGAAAATTTTAACTTGAGTTGACGGAGTGTATCAAGTTCAAAGTATTAGTTGAGGAGGGTATTAAGTTAGTACTTATCAAATCTAAGGGTATGAAGTTGAAAAACTAAAGTAATTAAGGATATCAAGTTGTAATTTAGTCTTTATATTAAAATTGGATATATTTCAACATCTTTTCTTTGGTATGTAGGATTTAATTATAGCAAGAAAGTATGTAATTTTTCTTTAAAATTATTGGGGATTAGGATGACCACAATAATTAAGATTGATAAGATTACCACTATTCCCAAAAAATATGAATCAATCCCACAACAATTTCACCACCATAGAATATAGATGAAATTCAAGCATTCACGTATGAAAATATGAGAAATATGGCAATATTTGAGGTGAAAGAAGACAAAATATCAAACATACAAAAATCTTGTCCACATTGGAACTTAATATTCAAACACAAACGTATTGAATCCAACAGGCACAATTTAAACAGAAATTTTCATATAGGGTAGAGATATTTAACTTAATTACAAAAAAGAGAAAAAGTTTAGGCGAATTGCAGATGGAGTAACGGAGCGCCAAAAGAGGTGGCGTGCGGTCACCTACTGTCAGGGACAGACAGGACGCGCCACCAATGGTGGCGCGTGAGGACGGACTTGGGACGGGGCTGGGACGCGCCACCAGCCATAGCGTGCGGCGCTTTTGATGGGAGGGGGAGCAGGAAATAGGGACAGCTGCTGCTAGCATAAAAAAAATACAGAGCAAAGAACTAACTCTCTCTCTCTCTCTCTCCCCCCCCCCCCCCAAAACTTCAGAATTGTTGTTGGGAGGTGTGTACCTCTCTTTCTCTCTCTAATGTGGAAAGTGCAATGTCTTTTTTTTTTTTTTCCAGTTTTCTGCACAATGAGAGCTCATATGAGAATATGTGCCCCCCCTCCACCCCCACACATACATGCTGGCAGCAGCTGCCCCTATTTCTTGGCCCCCATCAAAAGTGCCGAGCGCCATCGGTGGTGGCGCGTCCCACCCATGTGCGCCATAGCCCATGGCGCGTCCGTCCAGCGTGTCGCTCTCACGCGCCACCGCTGGTGGCGCGTCCTGTCCGTCCCTGGCAGCAGGCGACCGCACGCCAACTCTTTTGGCGCTCCGTTATCCCATATGCAATTCACCTAAACTTCTTTTTTTTTGTAATTAAATCAAACATCTCTATCCTATATAAAAATTTCTGCAATTTAAATGTTTATATATATTTTAATAATATTAGGGAAAAAATTGTTTTGGCACGTTCATTTCATGTGAACATAACTAGTGCTTTTAAATTGTTTTTTTTATATTTAGACTTTGAATCTCGAATAAGTTATGATATTTGTGTTTGAATTTTCATAATAGAAATAATTAGTGTTTTAGTCTCTAATGAGTTAGGATATTTGTGTTTTGGTCTCCATAGTAGATATATTTAGTGTTTAGGTCTTGTACTATAAGTTTGACTCTTAAAACACAACTAAAAAGCCTTCAGTTCGAGCTGGGTGATGAAAAGTTTTATAAACAATAGCACGAACTCTCGTTCTTTTACCATATTTCATGCGAAAGTTGACCAATTTCTTGATCAATTGTTTTTGCTCACCATCCAAGTCCCCCATATAGCTGATAATTTTCGAGCAATTGGAAGCCGCTTTCGATGACGAGGCCGATAAATTGATATTACGCGATCGTTATATAAAATAAAATAAATAATGAAAAACTAATAATAAAAAGAAAAAAATGAGAAAAAAAAAGAAAAAAAAGGAAAAAAAATGAAAAAGGGAAAACTAGAAAAAAAAAATGACGAAACTAAACGAAAAAAGGATAAAAAACTAAAAATAGTGAAACAAAAATATTCTAAAAACGAAAAAGGATAAAATAATAATAATTTATTTTTGTCCGAGCAAAAAAAATATCTAAATATTCTTAAGGGAAAGTACCGTATTTTGTTGGTAAATTATTTATCCGGATATTATAAATTTTGAATTTTTTTTTTAACATGGGAATAGGTTTCCATAATAAATTTGTCCGAATTATTTATATTTTAGGCCTCGATATTTTCAGAAATTACGAATATCCAAAAAAAATCTTCCCATAATAAATTTATTCATGCTGTTTTTTCTTTTTTTCCTTTTATGTTTTTCAATTTTGTATCATTTTTTCTTTCTTTTTTCTTTTTCTTTTTTCCTTTTTTTCCCCTCTCTCTCTCTCTTCTTTTGTTTTTTCATTTTTAGTTAGGTTTTGAATTATGTCTATTATGGAGACCCTGTTGGCCCAATAATTGTATCATATTTTTAAATATGGTTAATCTGTTAAGTTTAGTATTTCATTATCACTAATCTTCATACTATCACTATAGCATTTCTACTTATACTTATACCTTTGGTGATATGTGCTTATTATTTTACTTATTAGTGATATGAGTTTTTATTATATATATATATCTTAAACTTTATTGAGTTACCAAAATCAAAACTATGTTTTGATTATGGTTATTCAATTAAGTTTAACATTATGATATCACTAATATTTATGCTGTCACTATAGCTCTTATACTTAAACATAACATTGTCCTACTGTGCTTTATCTTATCATATTTGCTACATGTATATTGCTTTGTTCATCTAACATGTACATGCAGAAAAGCAATAAGCAAGATCAATATGGACATATGCAATGAAGAAATTATGGTGGACTAAAGACGACGCATCCCACAAGATTTCTCTGAACCACCCGACGACATCTCCGGAGCCACGCACTCGGGGGTTCTGTAATGAGTCAATGAAGAAGCCAACATCTATCAAGGAAAGAAGCCATGTCATGACATTATCATTTCAAGACTCTGAAGAAGCCTGCATTTGCTTCAGTATATCTGGAGTCTGTAATGAGTCTTAAGAATAATTGCAAACACAAGAAATGAATGGCAAAATCGAAAGCTAGGTAAAAATTAGTCCATGATCATTTTCGGATGAAAATCGGCATACCGACGGTATACTGGTCTATACCGACGGTATACCGATTTTTGTTCACAAAAAATTTCTCTCTACAAAATCGGCATACTGACGGAATACCGATCTATACCGATGGTATACCGATTCAGTAACGTTGAAAATCCAACGGTCGGATTTCGAACATTTAATGATCCCAACGGCTATATTTCTAGCCGTTGCAATTCCAGACCGGTATTCCGACGGTATACCGGTTCGTACCGACGGTATACCGATCGCTGACTGAAAAGTTGCATTTGAGCTATTTTCAATGATTTGGTTATAAATAGCCTTGAACCCATTTATTCAAGGTTGATGCTTTGAACCTAAAAATTTTTAAACCACCAAAGGCTATCCACAAACAACTCTACAAAGTTTTCATTTACCATCCACAAATTGTGTTAGAGTTATTGAGTTGAAAAGTAAGATCTTCATCTTGTTGTATAAGGAGAACAAAACCTATTGTGAAAGGTTGAAGTTGGAGAGTCTTCGGATCCAAACTCTCGGTTGAAGTTTGAGAGTCTTTGCATCCAAACTCTCAGTTGAAGTCGGAGAGGCCTTTGGACTAAAGCTCTCGTGTAAGAAGTTGGCGGGTTCTTCGGATCCAAACTCGTGTTGAAGTTGACGAGTTCTTCGGATCCAAACTCGTGTGTAACTATTTACTCAAATAGTGGATTGAAGTCGGAGAGAGTTCCGGGACTTGAGTGCCCCTTGGAAGGATACCAGGATATATCGTGTGTCGGTATTGTTGTTACTTCTTCTCTTGCACTTATATTTTTAAATTGTCCTTTAGCTTGTGCTAAGTGCTTGATTAGTTAGCTTGACCCTATTCACCTCCCTCTAAGGTAACTACAGACCCCAACACAAATATTATAATTTATAGGAGACCTAGACACTAATTATGTCTATTATAGAGACCTGAACAGAAATATTATAACTTATTGTAGACCAAAACACTAACTCGTTTGATACACTGTAATGTAATCGTAATCGCAATGTAATCAAATGTAAAAAATTATTCTTTCTATTTGATTACAATACGATTACGATTACATTACAATGAACCAAACGTGGTCTAATTATATCTATTATCGAAACCCACAAACTTATTTGTGACCCAAAGTCTAAATAGTAAAAAATTTAAAAAACTTATGACTAACTGTACTAATAACATAAAATCCTTTCAACAATTTAAGCATATATCCAAAATCATGTAAACATATATATTAAAAAATTCAATATTTAATGTATATTTAAACTAACTATATGGTATTATCTAAACATGTATACAAAGTTCTCCAAAGAACAAATTTTAATTAAAAGATGTTCAATATTTAAACTATATTTAGATAATTACGTGATATTATCTAAACATATATATAAAGTTATACAAACAACAAATTTTAGCTAAAATATATAAAATATTTAAACTAGCTGCATAGTATTTTCTAATATATATCCAAAGTTCTAATTAATTTTTTAAAAAACATTTTTCCAATTATTTGCTCCTCAGTCAACCATGTAGAGTTCTAATGGTTAAATGTTCATAAAATTGAATAATGTACAACTTTTTTTTGAAAAAAATAAATAGATTTATAAATTTCAATTGGTTAAACAAATACATATAATTGTTATTTAATGAGAAATACAATACAATATAAAATATTAAAAATCAAGAAAGACTTTAATAAATTAATAAATTATAATATTTGGTAAATTAGTAATTTTTTTAATAAGATATTAATTAATAACTTTACAAATTATAATAACGGCCAAAAAAAAAACTTTACAAGTTATAATATTTGCTAAATTAATAAATTATTTAATAGTTTATAGAGGTTCAAGTGTATTTAAACTCAGAAATTCGAATTTATCGTTCATACGTTCTGCTATTTCTGGTCAGCCGATAATCGGACTAGTGACACACAAAATCAGTTACTTAAAAAAACACAGCTCAGAGTCGAAGGGGAAAAAAAAACCCTTTCTCTCTATAGCTAGCGAGAAGAAGAGGAGAGCAGCTAGCGAGAAGAAGAGGAGACCACCGCCACCGTCGCCGCAGCCACTTCGCCGTCGGGAAATGTCTCTTCGGCCTTCGAGCCGGACGGAGGTCCGGAAGAAGTCGTACAAGAGCGGCGTGGACGTCGACGAGGCGCGGAGGAGGAGGGAGGACAACCTCGTCCAGATCCGGAAGAGCAAGAAGGAGGACAGCCTCCTCAAGAAGAGGAGGGAGGCCCTCCTCCATGCCGGACTCCACCCCTCCATCGACTCCCTCTCCTCCTCCTCGTCCCAGTCCTCTTCCGCCGGAGTTGACAAGAAGGTACCATCACTCGCTCTATCGTCTCGATCCGGCTAAAATTGGGGTCTCTGGTGGCATTATGGTAATTACTTGCTTGCTAATCTGTCGCGAGGAGATCTGCTGGTTAGTTGAACTAGGGATTATGGTGGCAATTTTGGTAATTCTGTTTATACAATACTAGTATATATGCACGTGCACGTATTTTATAGATTATAATTATAAAATTATTATAGTTATTCTAAAAGACAACTATCTTAATTATTCTAAAATTATTATTATATTAACATATCATGCAAGAGTATTTAAGGAAGACCAAATGACACCTCTCATAATTACCTGGCTGCCCTTGTTAATTTTAATGAATACTTTTAATTAATAAACATATCCAAAGGTATATTTGGAAAGAAAAGTTTCACGGTGAAGCTCAAGTTTTCTCATTATATAGAGTAGTATATATGCATGTGCCTTTTACATATTTTAACATTGTTTTAACTAACTTAGGAAGACTACTTAGAGCATCTCCAACCCTATTGTGAGTTTGGAAAAAATGGTTGCCACATAGGAATGACAAGCATTTTTTTCAAAAGTACTTCTCCAATGCAAATGTGAAATAAATTGTGAAGTTGACATGACAATGACATGGCAAGGAGAATGTGAAGTTGGTTGTCTAGATCTAGACAATGCACTTCACAATGACTTTATGCCCGCATCATCAATTATGAATAAAATATATATAAAAAGAAGAACAAGTGAAAAAGTTGTCTTGGAAGTTGAAAAAAAGTAATTTTATTGTCTTCTCAAACTTTTGCATTGGAGAATACATTTTTATCTCATTGTCTTGTGTGAATATCATCTTGCCACATAGGAAAGACATTGTCTTGTGCCTCATGCCATATAGGATTCAACACAAAACAAGACAATAGGGTTGGAGATGCTCTTAGGAAGGCCAAAGGACAGTCTTCGTAATCACTAAGTTGTTCTTGTTAAAATTAATGAACAATTTTAATTAGTATAGATATGCAAGGGCATTTTTGGAAGAAAAATTCTACGGTGAAGCCTAACTTTTGGCTTTATTTAGTAAAACAAGTTTTCTCATTATATAGATAGTATAGATATAGTAGTATAGATTTGATCAGTAGAGTTGCATGAGTATAAAATTTAGACAGGTGGTGCATGGAATTATCCTATTATTTGTCTCAGTTTAGGATAGTGTCTGTATAGGGATTATTTAGGATTCTATTTGTGGGTCTAAGATTTTTCCAGGGAAATTGGAAGTTTCGGCAGCAGATCGGATGAGTAATTATCCTTCACGCTGCTCACGCCGGAGAATCGTCAATGTAAGTGATTGTAACGAGTTTGAGCCTTCTAGTTCAATTTATTACTCTTGGGACTGCTAGAACTTTTCTGTAGGGAGTTCAAGTGCATTGTAATCTTTGATTACATTTGAAGATTATAGGGTTTATTGTGGAATTCACGTAAATACTAGCGAGTCCATCACCAGGTGGTTCAAGATTAGCGCATTATTTACGAGTTCTGTTGGTTAGTTTCTTGGATTGATTGAACCATGGTTTGTGGTGGTATTGTAGTAATTTTATTTTAAAATATCCAAGAATTAGAAGCATATGGTGCAGAGACGAAGACTACATAATGCGGGCACGACATTGGTTTTGGTGTGTCCTAGTGTACTCTTGAGTGCTTGTTCATGTGCGGTATGTGTCCACGGCCCGAAACGGGCACAACAACGAGTCCGTGATTCCTAGGTAGAAGCTACTGGTATCCCTATCTTTAGTTATAATTTATATTTAGTCAGTAAGCTATGTTCAAGCTCAATTCCAGGATAAGTTAGTAAGATATGTTAGGTTTGTAGGAGTTTAGTTTAGTAACCATTATCTGCAACCTGCAGGTGTTGCTAGTAAATGTGGAAGAATGTTCACTTCTTTTATCTCTTCACACGGGTTTGAAGTTGCCTCTTTATATTTAACTTCAAACATGGCTTCTCAGATGGAAGTCCTGTCCTTGGAAATCTAATCCTCCTGAATCATATTGTAGGAAAATCCCTTTCACTTGGGATCCTTTGTCAATTTTCTTTCTTAAAGAAGGGATGTTTGATGATCATGATTTGATTTCTAATGTATTAGTTGTAGATGTCTTGGTTAATCTAATGTATTAGTTGTAGATGTTTTGGTTAAGACTGGGAAGCTTCTAGTCATGGATTCAAAGCTTTGCGTACCTTTCAACATATGATTTGAGTAATTGACCATCTTGTAAACCGGATTGACAGGCTTTTCTACTTATGGATTTAACTGTTGCTTGGTTATAACTTATTATAGAGAAGTGTTTTGAGTTTTCAAAATATTGAAATTACGATTTAAGTAGCTTACTTGCTGTCCAACTATAAAACTACAAGCTATAAATTCAAACTCCTTGCTCTAGATAAAAAATAGAGTGTCTTGATGTTACGATAATAATAATCATTACTTGTAATTTATGATTGAAAAGATCATTTATATGGTTTTGGATGGGAAACTCAAGGGTTTCACACGAGTTAAGTGTATTGTGGTCTATAATAGAAAAAGGAGAACAATTAAGGCAGAATACAAGAAGAGATTTAATGAAGTGTAAAGAATGGGAGAAGATACCTTGAAAAAACTTGACTGTCAAATCTATTCATTGTCTGTTGGCTTTTCAATAAGTTACATCCTAAGAAAAAAAAAGCATTTAAAGGTCACATTCTTTTTGAAGATGGCCAGTTGATTTTTTATTACCTTATTGGATCCAATAATGTCTCGTAACGCTCTTATAAAGCTATACCCACCAACTATATATGCCTAACAAATTATAAAATCCCTAATTAAAATATATAACAAATTACCTGTAAAATGTGACTCCAAACAAGCAGATTATCCTTGATTATGACTCGTCAAGCCTCCGAGGGAGGACCCTGACCTTGATATGATGGTTAACATCAGCTGCTGACTGTACTTGGAGGGGTTCATCTTAGTTGCCTCAAATTATGCATGACTTGCCTATGTGGTTGACAATATATAACTGCAGGCTCATATATTTGAGCTTGTAGTGATGTATAGTTCTAGTTTTATATTGCTTTCTTAACAGTATTTTTTATCACCATGCCCTATTAAAGATATTACCCAGTGACTAGGGTCTGGACATCAAAGGATAACCAACGTTGTGGCCGTTCACTTTATAGGTATATAGTAAATTATGAGGTTTTTGGACATCCAAAAGAACTGTTTTTGGATTCTCGTGTTTTGTATGTTCTAGTAAACCTGAACTGTTTCACCTACGTGAGAAATAATTTGGTTAGAGAAAGATAAGTGATCATTTTCTTGCTTACTGATTCAAGGGTATGGATTTTAGTCCTTATACTTCTGATTAACAATTTAGACTTCTAGATTCATAAACAATATAATGGAACATAAGTGGAATATCACGGAATACTGCTTCAGACTTGAGGATGCATTTTGGTGTACCATAAAATGACAAGATCTTAAATTTCCATGATTCATTTACCTTGACAATTAATTTTTCCTTGTTTCAGTTATCTTAAAACAGTTTTTCAGACCATGACATCCAGTAAATATAAGTTTAGGATCATCATTGCTTGTTTCAGACTCTTGGTATTGTGATTTTCAAGTACTAATCAACTATTGGAAATCTAGAAGCTAGGTGAAATTGAAGGGTTAATAGCTAATTAAAAGATATGCATCCATACTTCTCATGATGGATTTGCCAATAGGTGTCATTCATTATGCTAATTCTTTTTAGGTTATAGTTTTTATTAGAATCATGACACTACATTATCTTGATCTTACACCTGATGATTAACATAGGTAATGCAATTTGCTACATATAACTTGTAACATGGAAAAAATTGCTTACTCTGTATCTGAATATGTGTGTGTGTGTGCACCTGCCTGCTTTGCACGTACGTGTGACATCCTGTTGTGCCCTTTAATATCGATTTTTACTGAACTTTCTCTTCTTGTCAAACACTATCCAGTAGCTGTGGAATGGACTATTGGTACTAGATGTGGTCTTCTTCAAGAAGTATAATTAACAAAATGAAACCACACTATCAGAAAATACTGTATTTATATTTTAGATTGCAATGATTTTGCATATCAGGAAATATGGTGGTGGCTTTTAACGTCTATTACGAGAAGACTGGAATATAAGCCCACAAATTCAGCTCCTGCTAGTGTGTTTATGCATATTTGTGCTCCATTGGCGATTGTGCGGGTTGTCTGTGTGGATGAACAATATAATGCTAGACAGAAATAGCTTATCCTTCATAACACACTTTTTATTGACATGGGCGACGGGACATTGGATCACCCTTAGCTTATACAGGGTAGGACTGTTAAAAACTAAACAACTTATACCCTATTGGCCTTACAGGGTTACAATCCCTTTGTAGTTTCACCAAAAGAAAAATACATTGAGGTCTATAATTCGTCAACCCACCCACCCCAAATAAATAAATAAATAAATAAAAGGGATGTAAATATGCCCTTATGTGATTTATCTTGGATTTTAACATTCAGATTCAAACCCTCACACTCATTACAAGAAGCATGAGGATGAGTATATTGGTAAACTAAACAGTAAAACCTAAGTGGACATCTATTCAGGCTAAACAAAAACAAAACCATTTTCATCCTTGGTTGTGGAAGGGCCAGGAGGTTTATGTGTTGAACACTTGGAACCCTTTATAGGGTGTAATGTGTCTGAGTTTTCTACCTTATGGGTGTGTGTTTACTTTTATGAAACCTCTTCTCTGTAAATTCCTTGCTATATTCTGGTGCAGCATGATTAGTTCGCTTAAAGACGAATTATTTGATTAGCAGCTATTGAAAGTTTACTCTGAAGATGATTATGTGGCATCTGGTGCCATAACCTCATTCATGATTTCTTTTGCCCTGTTCTGATTGAGATTTCTGAATATTTTGTGTGTTCTCTGTTAGTTGGAAAGCCTTCCTGGTATGGTGCAAATGGTATGGTCAGACAATCCCTCCATGCAGTTGGAAGCAACTACCCAGTTTAGGAAGCTCCTATCAATTGGTATGTATAAATATTTATATAGTAATCTGCCAGCTGTGCTTTGACAAATGGGCTAATTCCTACTGTTGATAATTGATGCCCGATTTTTTAGAGAGGAGCCCTCCTATTGAAGAGGTCATTGGGGCAGGTGTCATCCCACGGTTTGTGGAATTTCTTTCAAGACATGATCAACCGCAACTGCAGGTATGACTTTTTTCTTTGTGGAGATACCTTATAACTTAGTTGTGGAATTCCTATGTTGTACTGTGATGTCAAATTCACATCCTTCCTTTTTGCAGTTTGAGGCAGCGTGGGCACTGACCAATGTAGCTTCTGGCACTTCAGAGAATACACGAGTCGTCATTGAACACGGTGCTGTTCCAAAATTCGTGGAGCTTCTGGGCTCTTCAAGTGATGATGTTCGGGAGCAGGTCAATTTACACTCTTAAATTCTTAATTCATCTCCTTAGTCGTTTTTTGGCGCATAGTTCAATGCCATATTGCCATGCCAATAATTCAATTTTAGACTAATTTGTAGTCTTTCTAATAAACAGGCTGTGTGGGCACTGGGGAACGTAGCTGGTGACTCTCCGAGTTGTAGGGATCTTGTTCTAGGCCATGGCGCTCTAGCACCACTACTTGCACAACTAAATGAACATTCAAAAATGTCAATGGCTAGGAATGCTACATGGACATTGTCTAATTTCTGTCGTGGAAAGCCACCTGCACCATTTGAGCAGGTCTGTCGACAGGATTATGCCACCATTCTTGTTTCCTGAAGTTTGTGCTGTCATGTCACTTGACTCCTACTGACTGCTTCCTTTCGCTGATCATAATAGACAAAGCCTGCATTGCAAGTACTTAATTACCTACTGAACTCAGTGGATGAGGAAGTTTTGACAGATGCATGTTGGGCCCTGTCTTATCTTTCTGATGGAACAAATGACAAAATCCAAGCTGTTATAGAGGCTGGTGTCTGTCCAAGACTCGTGGAGCTTCTGCTGTAAGTAACTATTTAGCATTCATTTGTGTGGTCTATGCTACTTTTTAATTTTTTTCCCTTTCAAACTTCTCACCATCATAAATAACAAGGTTTTTCTTCTTCTATAGTCATCCATCCCATACAGTTTTGATACCTGCCCTCAGAACAGTGGGGAATATAGTGACTGGAGATGATGCCCAGACTCAGGTACTCCTTTTGGACATGCAGATTACTGTCTCTGTTATAAAGCAAAAAAGGGGACATAAGAGACAACTTTGAACCTGTATATTTTCTAGTTTTATTACGTTTTTTGCTGCTAGCCTGCTATCTTTGTTCAGTGGCTTAGAATTGCTTATTTCCCTGTTTTTCATTTCTTGCCCTACCTTTCTAAAAATCAGATTACAAGTAATTGATAATCCAAGTTATCGGCTTGGCTAACCAAGCATATTTTCTAGGTGGCCGCATACTAATATGCTTAATTGATAATGTGCATTAGAATGAGCATAATGGAATTGCTTAATCAAACATACCCTTTCTTTCCTTGATATATTTTTTATCATCACATTCTCATGTTTGTTGGGAACTTCGCTGCATTGCTGCATAGGCTCTTCAGTAATTAGTGCGCACAGCTTTTGAGTAATTAGGAGCTGTATGTAGCTAGAAACTTTGCAGAAACAGTTTGAAGATCTGGTTTTTATAATTCTCAACTATTTATGCCTAATGTGTGATTTCCTAAGTTTGTTTAAAGTATATTAGTGTATCCTTGCATGTATTAGATTGGTTCCTACTTCTTGTTTGATTTTGCTAATCTACTGTAGTTGTGTCAATAAAGTTTTACGATACCTGCTAAGCTGTTCCACTAACTCGCGATTCTTGATGGGTTATGTGTATATGACTTCGGTAATTACTGGGTCAAGCTGCCTAACAGGATTGTTAAATGGTTTGGATAATTGACCCGAATGACCTGAAATGACCCAGTAAGTACCCGCTTAAATTAAATCTATTACTGATCATAAATTGTTGGACAAAAGATCGAGGTAAGGAGACTTGAAACTAGTGATGTAGAGGACTTTTGAGCACAATGCCAACCAACTGACCAAATTAATCGTTGATATTAGTGTTTGGATAACTATATATAGTTACACTTTTGGAATGAAATAGTCAAATGGGACAGGTAGAATTGACCTGCAAATGAACAGCTCAACTTACAGGTTTCAGGTTGAGTATAAAAAGATCCCGAACCAAACCCCCGTTTGCCACCGTTAGTGGTAGTTTAGCCCGACCTTTTGTTGGTAGATATGAGTATTACTCAGGAACCCAGGCCATGAGGATTTTCGTGTCAGTCACAAGGAGCCGCACATTCCCGATTATATCAGATTCCATAGGATTACATTCCTACATATCATGTGAATTATGATAGGTGGGAATATTCTCACCTGATGGGTAGTCCTGACTTTTGTACCCTCGTAGTTAGAAAAATATTACTTCCCTCTTTCAGAAATATTTGCTTTATCTAAAAAAATATTATGTCTCTTTTCTCAATAACATCAATATCCAAAAATATTTTTAGGGCTAAAGAAATAGAACTTTAAACAAGTTATTTTGGCACTCTCTTTTAGAAAATTAGATGGCTGGAGCTTACTATTTTTTCTTATTTGATATGCATTGTTGGTTTACTTCACAATGAAAGTAGTGTTTTACATATATTAATTTTGATGCAATGGAAGTTAAGGAATATATCAAAGAGAATGTCACACTCTTAGGGATTTAAAATTATTCCAGGAATACAAAACTTACACTATACACAGTAATGTTAGATTACCCGGATGTGCAAAATATACAAACGCGGATATGTAGGATTCACAAGAAGATATCTGGGCGCGTTCCCGGAAATGTGATGCCATGCAGCATTTGCGATCTGCATACCAAACACAACATAAGGGGAGATTCTTGCTGAACGTGAACCAGTTGAGGCTGCATATTTTACAGTAATGCATTTTTAAGGAAAAAACCATTTAGAATGTTGGAAGTAGAACTCTCCTTTTGTGTGAAGAGAACTACTTGTGTTTTGCCCCACAAAAGGGGAAATTTCCTCCTTCAAATATTAGAGATTTTCATGTTAACGAATAAATTATTGCATTGAAAATACATCCAGTCTCAACTGGTTCATTTTCCGCAACAACCAACTTCAGTGAAAAACTACAAAAGATCTTTAAAGTCAATTACAATCATGAACCAGTAAACCACATGCAAGGATATAACCCGACTCTCAATCTATTGAGAACTTTGGGAGGTTATACATCATGCACAAGATTGTTTTTGTAAAGTTTCTAGCTTCATCAGGTTAGTAGTTATTGAATGCAAGAAGTTACTTGAAGTTCTCAACAAACATGAATGTGATGATTTAGAAAGACATATAAACAAAACAAACGTAGCTGCGAATGCAACGCAGGAAATTAAAGAATTTATTTTTGCATGGCTATGTTAAACAACCGTTTACATAGCCAACTTATATGTCCAGCTGCAATCTAATGGAGTGAGTTGTGTAATTTTTGTAATTCCTGAGGTTGTATGTCTAAGAAAGATGAACTTGATGATTGAGATAAATGCATGTACAAACAGTGAATGGCAATATGTACCCTACATACTTCTAATGTTTTCCATGTTGAGGGAAGGGGCGTACACACACTGGGGCATGTGGGGTCAACTGACCCCACTGATTTTTTTCGGCTGGTCTGAACATCCATTGTAGGAATTTGAAGCTGTCAAGAAGAATAGCAAGTTAGTAAAGCCCATATTTGGATGCAAATGTTGTTACAATTTAAGAAAGCAATATTGAATATACTGTATAGGTTGTTTCCGAGTGTTACAAAGCCACACTTAAGATGCAACTGTGCTTTTCATGCTTCTTATCCTTGCACTTTGGACCAGATTCCCATTAACGCTAAGGGCTCGTTTGGAAGTTTTTGTATTCCTAGGAATAGGTCCTTTCCCATGGGAAAGGAATTCAACATTTCCATACCCATGTTTGGTTAGGTTGGGAATAGGTAGTTCAAAAATTTTCATCTCCATGTTTGGTTTACAAAGGGATAGAAATATTAATTTATTTAGTTTTCCTTTAATACCCTTTCATTAATTTCATGATGATTTACATGTTTGGGATAGAAGTTAAATTTGAAAATAAAAAGAGGGTATAACCGTCCAAACAAAATAGCCAAACATCATTCCTAGGAAAGCAAATCTATTCCAAAGGGGGGGGGGGGGCTTGGGAATAGCTTTCCCAAGTCAATGGGAATAGCTTTCCCCTCTAAGCCCCTCCTATTCCCTCCTCATTCCCAATCCTAAACATACCAAACATGGGTAAGGAATTCAAAACCCATTCCCAAGCCACAAAAACTTGAACCAAACGCCCCCTAAGATGCAAATAAAGAACTCAAATAGCCACCACTTAGGGCGGACACAGGAATTTAAAAGAGGGGTCAACCTCAAATGTAAAAAAAGTACAAAAATAAAATCACATACTAGAAACCAACATATATGTTGGGTTTTAAATCACATATTAGAAACCCACGTATTAACAAAAGGGTAAAGGGGGGGGGGGGGGGGTGTTCCTCTCTACCTACAAGTGTAGGCTTCTTTTGGACTTTCTTTACATTTGAGGTTGACCCCCCTCTTTAAAATTTCTGTGTCCGCCCCTGGTTGAGGGTATTTCTTGGAATGATGGTAAGGGTTGATGCTTGCATGCAGGAGGAGGATGCTGTATTGCAGGAACAGCCTGATAAGGCTGCTTAAATCTTAACCCTCTCTGGACCATGCATAGGCAGGAGCCTTGTGGCACCGACACCCTTTTTATGTTTCACACCCTCCAAGTTCTTTCTTTATAATTTTCAGAATTTATTGCATTGACAACACCTACCACCCACACGTTCACAGACATGTACACACCAAACAGGAAAAACTCAGAAAAGGCTACTTAGCTGCTTAAATTTATGAATATTGTTTTCACTCATTTAGTATCTGCTTTTCTTTTGAATCTTTGTGAATATTGTACATTTGTTCCATCTTTCTTGAGGAGAATAATCTGTTAAACATGCTTACAGTTTATTATTGAGAATGGGGTACTCCCACGCCTCCTTCAACTTCTCACTCAAAATTACAAAAAGAGCATCAAGAAAGAAGTTTGCTGGACCCTCTCGAACATTACTGCTGGAAACAGAACTCAGATCCAGGTAAATATTGTAACTTGCTTCCTGGGGTGCTGCATGTCTAGTGTAAGCGAGGATCTAAATTCTCTATCTTGCCAGACAAGTTTTCCAATTTAGTCTAACCCTCATGAACTGGTTTGTGGCGACCCATGTTAACGGGAGTTAATCCTTTATCGCTAACCTGCTAGCTGACGTGATTTCCTTTCTCATATCCCTTCTATCCTTCAGATGGGTTCTGTCCGTTCCTTCTATTCCTCCAGACAGGTTAATCCTGCTGCAAATACTAAACAACACCTACTTCCCGAATAATTGTTTTGCTTGGATGTACTCTACAATGATCCTTTTATCAAACATCACCAGATTATCAGAAAATGCTTTTCCTTGTTTAAGTTATCTATTTAGATACGTAATGGGTTATGAACTGATGAAGAACTTTATTTGATTAACAACTAGATGTCTCATTTTTTAATTCTTATTGATCACTGATGCATGCAATTTTCTTTTACGATCTTTCGTCAGGCTGTTATTGATGCAAACATCATAAGCCCGCTAGTTCAACTATTGCAGCATGCCGAATTTGAGATCAAGAAAGAGGCTGCATGGGCCATATCAAATGCTACCTCAGGGGGTTCCAATGAGCAGATACAGTATGCTCTGCCCTTTTCTTGTGTTTTGACAAATATTGAATCCTTCAAACTCTGTCTTGTTTGAAGTTAGGCTTAGACCATTATTCTCAGTCTGGACACGGAAGAAGAATATCAGTATATGAAAATAACCTATGTTGCATGGATAAGGATATGACACAACATGTTAAGGACACAGCGACATGGACAAGACACCTATTTTGGTGTGTCCTAGTGTATTTTGGAGTCTGGGGTGTGTCCGATACGTGTCCGTCACAGCACGAAATATTTCACCGGTGTTCACTTTATGCATGCAGTAAGCTAATACACTCCATACTAGAGATAATTTTAGTCAGTGCTGCGTTTATCTTGTTCTTTGGGCTTCTTCTTCATAATCCATTTTTCCAAGCTAGAAGTAGAATAAATAAATCCTTGATCATTTTTTTTCCTGGATGAACATTTTTTCACTATGTAGACAACATCTTTTTGGATACAATGCAATAGCGAAGTCTCTTCTCTGTTGGCATTTTTGCAGCTACATGGCGAGCCAGGGGTGCATCAAACCCCTGTGCGATCTTCTTGTTTGCCCTGACGCAAGAATTGTTACTGTATGCCTTGAGGGCCTCGAGAACATCCTTAAGGTTGGTGAATCGGAGAAAGAATCGGGTAAGACAGGAGTGAATGTTTACGCCCAGAGCATCGACGAGTGCGACGGGTTGGAAAATTGAGAGCTTGCAGGGCCATGATAACAACGAGATATACGAGAAAACAATTAAAATGCTGGAAAGGTATTGGGTCGAAGACGAAGAAGAAGAGGACATTGGGCAAGGGAATGATGGCACGCATGGATTCGAGTTTGGCTTGAACCAGCCCCCTCCTGGCGGATTCAAGTTTGGTTGAAGCTGTCTGAGTTTGAAAGTTTGTCGGTGATCGCTATCACTATAAATTTACCACAGAAGGGTCAGGGTTTTTGGGCTGACTCCTTGGGGATTATATCTGTGTGGATTTTTCTACGACTTCTTAGTGTAGATGAAGTATTGTTTTTTTTGTTCCTATTATGATGTTGGAGGAATGCAGCTCTCGGGGGCTCTGGTTTTTGTTTGAATGTTATGTAAAGCCATTCATTATGTTTGTTTCTATTAGCATTGCACATGTACTGCTCAAGAGTGGGTTTCTCTGAATGCTTCAGTGGGTTATGATTTTTTTAGAGCCGTCACTTGACCGGCCAAACTTGCATTGGAGCACTGAGACTTGCTTGCTTGCGCTCTAGGGAATAGGAACATTCAAGGGATGGCTAGTTTTGGCCCTAGCGCATGCTTTCATCTCATTGTTGTAACTTTCTAGAACCTATATGCTCAACCTAGATATTTAGAATGCTCTTTAATAAAATATTTACATGATAGCTACCTAGAAATGATGTGAATATTCATGAAGTTTTAGATGCAAAAGATCTTCCAAGACTTTCCAAGAAATATTCAAGAAAAATATCCAAGTAGTATTCCGCATACTTCCCTCGACTAACCCCCCAACTTGATAGGATGTGTGCAACATTGTCTCGAAGGAACAAAAATCTTGTGTGCCAACTCGGTCAGAACAAAATTATTTCTTCTTAGCATTTCATGTAGAGTCATGACTATATAAAGGGGGATACGTCATTTGTTTCTCATCATCAAAAAAGTTGTAAGTTCTCTCTAGTATAGTAAAGTTATCAACATTCCAATCTCTCTTTTGTTCCATATTTTCTCATTCTTGTCTTAGTGATCTAGCTAAGTGTTTGGAGAGGCTTGCACGAATTTTCAAGGAGGAAGCTCGTGCACCGCACAGAGTAAGGTATAGGCAAAAACACTTAGTCTGACAAGTTGTACCAGAGCGAAGGTCGGTTGGTGTTATGTTGACATCCGACAACATCCATGAGGCCTACGTTGCCTAAGGAGAGGAATGCGAAGGTCAACAATAGAGAGAAAACCAAAGAGCTTATGGCGGTGTGTACCCTTGTCGATCTTGCGGAACGCCTCGAGGTCTTGGAGGCAAATTATAGGGACAAAGGGATGTACATGTGATCCGTGGAGCAAGCAACACGAGGCTAGAGGAGTTCTACAATGGACTGGAGAGTGATGTCGCTTCGTCCATGACAATATTCCGAGAGCAATCTAAGAGATCCGATTCGCACCTTAGGAGAAGCTCAAGGCACATCGTGCGGAGATTGATGACTTGCATGGGAAGGTCCGAGACTACGAGGACCTAACGACTTTAGTTGAGAGTTGCGGAGAACTCAATACAAAAAATTGTCATTTTGGAGAAGGCTGTTGCAATTGGTGGACCTTCAAGTAGGAAGGCACTGAGAAGAAAGACCCAAGAGCAAAATTTTTTTCAGTGGGGTGCGAGATGCAAAGAGGTGGAGAACTTCTTGTTGAACGTGGAGCAATACTTTAATGTGTTGCACATCGAGTTCAAGTCCGAGAGGGTGAACAATGCATCGCTCTACTTTACAGAAAATGACGTGCTATGGTGGCATCATAGATGCATTGAGATTGAGAAGGCTCCATGCTCAATCGAGACTTGGAAAGATCTTAAGAATGAGATAAAATCTTAGTTTTACGCGGAGAACGTAGAGTTCTTGGCAAAACTGAACTTGCAACAACTGAAGTACATTGAGACAATCAAAAGTACATTGCGGAGTTCTTATGTTTGATGTTCGCGATATGTAGCACTAACAATATTGATACTGAACGATAGTGGTACCTTAAGGTAGATAACACATGTACTTTAAGGTGTTTCCTCTTATGGTAAGTTTGGCAATCTGCAATACCCTACATTTTATGGACACGAAAAAATGGTTTGTCATATCCGTATCCGTGCCTGTAAAAATGTTCGTATCAAATACTGTATCGTGTCCTCATCTATCCCTGCTTGTGCAACAGGCAATACCTAATGAAATTTACCTCGAAATAATTTGATGGGTGTGCTCGGAAATATGAAATAATTGACATATCATTCCATCTACTTGGCATGACCATATCCCACATAACAAGATCAGCTCAAAGAGAGCTTTAATTTTATTCATGATATATATCAAGCTATACATCGCCCAAACTATTTCAAAGCTCATTTGTTTCCTTCTCTTAGAGCCTTGTAGAGCTCCTCGATGTCCTCCTGCACAAAGCAAATGAAGTCTTCAGAATCATGTATCATCACTACAAAGGTTCGTGAAATATGCACATGCATGTTAGTCATGCTTCTTCACCTGGTAGTATTTCAGCATTTGGGGTCTTTCTTCTTCATGGTAGGGGATATCAAATCTCTCTCGATGTCGAACGGCACAGGATCTAGCACACCCCCCTGATCCGCTCAAAACCCCTCAGCTGTTTTTGAGCACAGTGACGATCGCCATTAGCAACCAGCACAACTTTGAAACACATCGGGACCACTTCAAAAGAATATACGACAATGCAAGTATTTAAATTATGCATTTTCGTACTGCAAGATATGCTTCTGAAATGGTATCGACGTGTTTCAAAAATGATACTATTTATGTTAAAATTGTGAGCAATTTGTGGATTTGGATGGTTTTGGACAGAATATCTAATAAACCATATTAATTCTCAATCAACTGATGAAAAGTTTGGAAGACCTATAGCATGAACTCAATTAACAAACGGTTCTTATTGCCTGTAACTTGTCGCTAAGATCTTCTTGATTTCAAGGTTCAGTATCAGTGTCAGAATCAGTATCGGATGTTTCTATGAGTATCAGGATCGGCGGTATCGACAGTTTCGGATCGAAGTATCGAAATTTTTGGTATCGGAAAGATAATAATTATTAAAATTTTAGAAAAAATATTTTATATATTTAGACATAATTCTAAGTATTTTTTAGTAGTTTTGAAATTGAATAAAATATTAGCCATCTTGCGGATCGGTTTACCTATTCTAAATAAGTTTTTTTTTTTAATCTACATTCTTTTACCCTTGCTTATTTGTCTTCTTTTTTCAATTTTCTTTGTCGAATTGACTGAAAAAGAGACTTCCAATATCCGTATCGGTCATTATCGGTATCGGTCGGTATTGAATCAGAACATAACAAACCATATCAGTGTCGTACCGGATCGGTATCGGCCGAACCGCAAACTATGCTTGATTTACATGAAGAGAATGACCTTACCTTATTCTTTCAGAAACCAACTTCAGCTCTTGGAGAATATGCTCCTTCAGCTTCTCGAGTGCACAGAGTTCAGCTAAGGAACCACTGAAGCCGTTGGACTCTGCCCACCTTCTAGTATTGCCTTCATTTGGCGCAACCACTGCCACCAGCATGGATCTAAAGCTGTCCCCATAGACCCAAATCTAAGGAAAATCGAACGCACAAAGTTTTGAACTCAGTAGTCTCTATAGCACAGTCACTCGAGAGTGTCATAGAACTTGTGAATTGACACAAGAAAACTTACATCCTCAATAATAGGAGGGAAGCAATATATTTTCTCCAGGAACTCAGCTGCAACATACTCTCCTTGAGAAAGCTTGAAGATGTTCTTCTTCCTATCAATAATCTTCAAGACCCCTTCAGGGCTTAGCTCCCCGATATCTCCTAACCGTCGTAAAAATAAAATAAAAAAGAGGCGATACTTTAACATTTTAAATATAACATTGTTAAATATAACATCGTTTTTGACATCCCAACTTTGTCAATTGTTCTTTTGAAACACATTTCGTTAATTTTAAAGCACATCAGAACCACTTCAAAAGAATATCCGACAATACAATAATGAAATTGCTTTTGTACTGCAATATATGCTTTTGAAATAGTCCCGATGTGTTTCAAAAGAGCAATTTATAAAGTTGGGATGCCAGAAGCGGTAAAAAGTTGATATACCAAAAACGTTACAGCGCTATAGTTGAGGTGTCATTATTAAGTTTCACCTGTATGGAACCAGCCATCCCGTATCGCTTCTCGTGTCAGCTCGGGGTCTTTGTAGTATCCAGAAAAACACTGTCTTCCCCCTGACGCATACTTCGCCTCTCGAAGGCACCGCCAGCGGATCGTAACCCATCTCGGCTACTTCTTCCAGGCGCAGCTCGTGTGTACGTCGAGGCGACCCCTACTGTTCCGACCAAGGACATGTCGTCGGGGTACCCAATCGAACTTAGGCCACACGTCTCCGTCATCCCTAAGTAAATACAAAAAAAAAAAAAAAAAACTAACCTAAGTGCACATTGTCACATTTACGTAATGATGAACGTAACTTCGAAAAGTAAATATGTTGAAATCCAAATGTGACACTCTACCGTAGCCTTGAGTGAAGAAAGCGCAAGTAGTTACTCTCAAGAACTCCTCAATATCATTACTCAGTGGAGCACCTCCAGATATTATCAGACGAATGCGGCCTCCTAGCCTAGCCTTCACCTAGTCAAAAGCATTGCAGAACAAAGATCAACAAATATGTTCAGATGCGAAAATAAGGAAACGTGTCGGTCAGGACCGTTTCTGACATTCTAAGGACCATATACAAATAACTTTTTTAACCGCTCTATCTTTTCTGACATTCTAAGGGCCACGTTACGAGGATGACAATTTTATATTAGTAATATACACGGAGGTTAAAATTTTTGGAGCCTATCGAGTTTTGGACCATGTGCGACTTGTACATGCTCAGAAACGGCCTGGTGTGTTGATCGTGTGCGATCGCATACAAACCTTGCGGAAAGCCAGGAAGTCTGCCAACGGTGACGCATTTTTCATCGAACATCCTGATTTCATCCAGGACAGTTTGCTGCAATCGGTACGTTTATGTAAGGTTGCTGCATTCAGTACTATTTGACCGGTAAGGAAATCAGGAGTACTCTGCAACTTACTGGTTGTACAAAATGTTAAAGATCATCCTTCTGTGTGGCCGCAGTTCTGCCACTGCCTTCAATATTCCTACAAGAAGTAAAGGAAAAAACGAAAGTCAAGGCGATC
>JANAVB010026530.1:0-47119 GCA_029216955.1 Iris pallida
CCCCGAAAACCCGTCCGAACCTGGAGCACTGTGCTCGTTCAGAGCCCACACTACATCTTTAACCTTCTGAATTGAGGGAGGGCGGTTCACTGGGTGTTGTCGGTGTCGTTAATGAGGAGGGGGATTTGGTCTAGGAATGGATCTTCTTTGTGAACCGCCTCTTTGGAGAATAGTTGGAATAGAATTCCGTGGCTGCCTCATGATGCACTTTTGGTCGGTTGATGTTCCTATTTTTATCAGTTTCTTTGATCGAGAGTTCTTCGCGACCGTTACGCAGGCATGAAAGTTCTTCGAGTTTTTGTCCCCTCATTGTCCCATTTCAACCTCGCTTTCTGTTTCCAGAAATCAGTCTCCACTTTGATCTGAATTTAAGCATGGCCTTGGTTAGGCTGAGGGCTCTTCTAGCCACTAAGGAGCGATCCGTGACGACTCTTCGGCGCGGTGGTGACGTCGTCCTCAGCAATGTGAACGGCTTGAAAGATATCTCCGTAGCGATCTTGCTCCAGACGGATAAGGCTTTCCTAGTGGCTTGAGCTTGTTTCTCACTCGAACCAGGGGGTTTGGGGGATTCCTCGCGTTCCATGCTCCGCAACTATGCCCAGAAATTGGGGATGCCCGGTCCAGAAGTCAGGAACTGGAAGTTTTTTTGGAAGAGTTAGTCTTGTTTTTTATCTCTACCACAAGGGGGTATGGTCGAATTCTATGGAGTTGATGTGGGACAGGTTGGTGGTGATCCCATTCCGTGCCAGATGGCATTCGTGAGGGCCCTGTCAAGCCTAGAGTATGGACGGTCGCCGTCCGCATGTTGTACCAGGTGAAAGCATTGCCAGTGAATTGGAGAGTGGTTAAGTGGGCGTTGAAGATAAAGTTGTTGGAAGTCAAGCATAGCCAGAGCGGGGGACGGCCTCCTGTTTTTTCCGTGCTACAGGTGATCGTATTGAAATCCCCGATGCAAAGCCAAGGGGAGTTTGGTGTAGAGATGATGGATGTCAAGGAGGTCATCCTAGAGAAGTTTCCTCTCTGCTATATCGCAGCTGCCATGGACCGACGCTGAAAGATGGCTCGATTGGGGAGACTTGGGTGATCGAACCAACAGGAGAGGGCCTGCTGGGTGTCCTGGATGACTTCGAGTTTGACGTCGTTCGTACTGAGGATCAAATATCATGTCTGCCAGCTATGGCCTTGGGGAGGCCCAGTTGCAGTTGGAGGAATTTTAATCTTTTGGGGGATTTTGGGTTCAAGAATGATTAGGATGTCTATATTGTGGATTTTTCGCATATTGTTAATTCTCCTTAACGTTGGTTTGTTCGCCAAACCGCGGACATTCCAGGATAGGATGTTAAGCATTAAGGTTGTTGTAGGAGGGTTTTTTGTTCCGCTTGGCGACGGATCTGGTTTGGATGGTGGTGGATGCAGTGGGTCCGTGGTTAGCACTGGCCTCGCTCGAGGTAGAAGGTCCTGCCTCCGTTGAGGGGGGTTGATCGTTACCTGACTGCTCCTACGGGTTCGGTTGCGTATTGACCGATTCTCCGGCAGAGTCCAGGATAGGATTCTCTGGTGGGATGATTATGGAGTCACTGGTGCTCCCTAGGAGGAGATTAGTTTGCTGAAGAGGGACTCCCGTGGCTAGGACCTGGAGCCCTCTCCGAACTAGGTCTGGCCCTAGAATAGCTAGAGCCTCTACCCCTGAGTCTTCGATGGTGAGCTGTTGATTAGCTTCGGTGATGTCGGTGAACTGTTGTACGTCTTCCGGATTGGGGAGAATCTCGGTGAGCGCGCGGTCGGCTGGGGGAGGCTATCTCCTCCGGTTCTTCTGCGATCGCCTGATCGAGAGCATCGAATTGGTTGGAAAGGGTGAGAGCTTGGGAGCTGTGGGTACCAATGCTTGCTGGGAGATTCGCTCCTGTCAGACGAGGCACCTCCGGAGCCGAATCGAGTGTGCGAATTTGGGCGGGGTAGGAAAGGTGGCTTGGGTGTCCTCTTCTCTGTTGGCTCGCTGTCTTTTCTGGGTGGTTTTCTTCTTTAGTTCTGGATGAAGTCAGTGGCAGTACTTCGGGAGATGACCTTTTAAGTGGCAGTTTACAGAACATGATGTGGTTATCGTAGAGGATTTGTTTGGTGTGGGTTCTGTTGCCCAGCTCGATTAATAAAATTGGGTGGTTCGGTGGTGAGGTCGAGTTCCACACAGATTTTGGCGTAGTGGGCTTTGGTGAGGTTGCTTGTCTCTGGGGCTGAGGCCACATACGTGCCAAAGAGTTAGCGATACGCCTGAGAGCCGCCGTGACGAAGCAAATGAGTAGCAGATTAGGCAGCGTGATCCAGGCGGCGACCGTCGCTGAGTCTTCTTTAGTGCTAAAGGTAGAAGACCACTTGATGATCTTCATCTGATAGGAATCGATTTTGCACGTGCCTTTGGACCAGTCTGTCTTATGGTCTAACTCGGATGAGAGGTGAAGAAGAATGTGTTTGGGATCAAGGGGAGCTACACGGTAATCCGCAGTAAGTCTCCAGCTGGCTATCGTCTCCTGCACCCTAGGGAGCTTGGGGGCAACCAGATGAAAATTTGAGGATGAAAGAGTGGGGGAATGAATTCGCTAGTAAGGACATCTCCATGTCGGTGAATGGAACCGATGGCACCGGTGACTCCTCGGAGTACTCAATGTCCGAAAGAGCAAAGTCTGGGACGAGAGGCGCCTTGGCTGGCGCCAGATCCGGACGTAGCTTGGCGGCGAAGGTCGTTAGGGGGGATCGGCCGGGAAAGGGATCAGGAAAGAGCTGCTGGAAGGAGGAAGGGCACTCGAGGAGGGGATCAGCTCGGGCCGGAGTGCGAGCCTGAGACGGCTGCCTGGGGTAAGCACCCTGGGACGGGGATGGCCGGGGTAGACTGTCCAGAGGTGCCACAGGCGGGGGTCACCCCGCCCTCAGAGGAAGGCACCACAGACGGACCGACGGGAGGAAGAGGGTGAGAGTCCGGGGTGACCCCGGTGGGATTCCCTACGGGATCCCCTGGCTCGGACGAGCATAGGACGATGGTTGGGATCCGGGGAGCATCTCGCCGGAAACAAAGAGGCGTAGGGGGAACCGAAGGTACAGGGGGAAGGCCGGGGGCCACAGAGGGAAAATTGGAGAGGTAGGGAGGCTGGGGCCCACTGAGGAGGAGCCAGGGGCTAGGTGCCAACGATGGGGAGGGCTGGAGGAGAGGAGGAAGTAAGGGCCTGGGAGGGTTGAGTGGGAGTGGTGATTCGAGGGGCGTAGAGCGCTGCGGAGGGAACGAGAGGAAGATCGGTGTGAGAGGGGGGACATAGGGCGCACAGTATTGGCCAAGAGGAAGGTTAGCGTAGAAGGAGTGCTGAGCGTAGATGTCGAGCGTAGAGGGGAAAGGCCCGCCTGATGAAGTGGGGTGATGGACTGGGAATACGCGGAGAGTGGCACATAAAAAGCAGGGATAGATCAGGGCACAAAATTGACGTTGCTAGGGGGCGCCCTACCGGTGGGCTGGGCAAACGTCCCTGGCGCGTAGGGAACTTATGGGGAGCGGGCCCTCATGAAAAAAAATCCGGGCGTAAAGGATCCGTTGAGAGGGGGGCCCCACCTGCAGACAGTGCTGCTGATCCATGCGCGTAGAGACCACCAGAGGGCTGTGAGCCATGAGCGTAGAGTCCTTGGGGGAAGCGGGCCCCACCAAGAGAAATCGTGCTAGATGGCATATTACGCTCAGCAGCTAATAAGTGAGGGTGGCCCACCACATTCAGTAGGTACACTGTACCATTCGCGTGGTGCCAGAGGGAAAGGCCTCCCATGCCTGCACCGCAGGTGGGCGACTCTCCTGAGGAAGGGGGAGTTGGGAGACCTGGAGCCTGCACTACAGGAGGGCTCCCAACCCGAGGGACCAGAAGACCCATTCAAAATTTGAAAATAGGGAGTGGCGCCAACCGAGAATCTAACGCCAGCGAATACCCTCGCTCCACCGCCAGGTCACCACCGGTGAGGGCGCCGGAACTGAGACAGAAGCCACGCTGGGACTGGGGGGGAAGGAAGCACTGGGAAGAAGGAAGGGGAAGGCGGATGAGGCTGGAGTGAAGGAGAGAGAGAGGACGGACGCGGAAGTGCTTCCAGAGGCGGAGAAAGAGGGGCACATGCAGAAGAGACACACCAGGGAAGGAGGGAGTGGGAGAGAGGGTGCTGGCGGATCAGAGCCAGGCACTCCTCAGACCAAGGAGTACCCATCGGTGTCGGTGGGAGAGCGGAACGGAGGGGGACGGGGGACTAGAAGCCGCCGGCTCAGGAGGAGCCGGGCGGAGAGGTGGTGGAAGGGCATGGGGTGGAATCGGAGGAGGGGAGAGCTGGAGAAGCTTAACCATGGAGTTTTTTTCTTTATCATATATATATATATATATAATTTAAAAGAAAATGCTTTATTGAAAAGGAAGGCAGAACAAGATTACACTAACACGGGATCCCACAGGCGGGCACCCATGCCAAAATTTGAAATTCAAAACAAAAACCAACGGACAGAAGGGAACCGGACCATGCGCGGAACCCGAGGGGGTCACTTGTACCGCGCTGGGCCCGAGGGATGCCGCACGGCCCACGAAAACCGAGGAGGTGAGCCACGCGACCCACGAGGCGCGCATCCCGATGAGGGCCACGGCCGAGGAAAGGGGCACGGCGCGCCGACCGCGGCGAGTCCACGGCACCACGGGTCTCCCGAGCGCCGGCCGGAAGACCGCCGCTGGGGGAGACGACCGCCGGGGGGAGGGTCTCCGACGCTGAAAAGACAGGAGGGAGCCGGGCGTCGACTCGGCGGGGAGCGCCACGGCGCCGGAAAGGCCACGGCAGGAGGGGGAAAGCCACGGCGGCTGGAGGGATCCTCCCGGCAGGGGCGACCCGTAGCAGGAGGAAGCCTCTGGAGGGGCAACGCGCCCAGGCGGGGGAGGGGACCGGCGCTGGGGGAGGCGATGGTGCCGTCGCGCGAGGAGGCTGGGAGTATCGGAACGGCGGGACAAGAGGCCGGAGGGGGGTCCGCGCGAGAGGGGAACGCTTCGGACGGACGAGAGGGTGCCGAGGGGGCCCGGAGAACCCTAGGGCCCAGCGGTTGGGAGGGTAGCGCAGCAGGGGCACCACGACTCGGGGGCGGGGACGTCGGGAGTCGACTGAGAAAGGGGAGGCCCAGTAAGGGGCGACCGGGAGGCTGGACAGGGAGGGTCGCGGCCGCTTGTGTAGGGGTGGAGTACCAGAACCACCTCAGGGAGAGGGGGTCCTGATAGTAGACCACCGACGCATCGGAGGGAGACGCCGCGAGCTGGCCGACCGGAGGAGGGGCGGTGTCCGCAGCGGATAGGGCGGGGGGGCGACTCCGCACCGGGGCGGCGGTCGCAAGGGGAGGAGGCGCCGAGGGAGGGTTCGCTCACCGCAAGGAGGGAGTAGCCGAGGGGCCAGCCTCGACGAAGCGAGGAGTCGGGAGGTGGTCCGCGGCCACGGCTGGGGGAGGGCGCGGAGGGAGGCGGCACGGAGATGACGACTGCCGAATCTGGGATGGGCACGGCGAGAGGGATCACCGGGAGGGAGGCTACAACCGGGGTGGCGAGCGCCTTAGTCGGCGGAGGCAGAAATATGCGAACAAGGCGGGGCGGAGCAGAGAGCCGGAGGATGAAGGGGGTTAAGGCGGACGCGGCCGGAGGAACGAGAGGTCGCCTCGAAGAGAGGGGAACGCCGGGGTGGTCCGCGCCCGGAGGGGCGGGCTCCGGCACGGCGAAGACGGCCGCTGCGGGGGGGTGACGATCCTAGTGGCGGCCACTCCGCACGCGAGGCAGCGGGGGGGAGCGGGCGGAGGTCCGAGGAGGGAGGGGGCTAGGGACAACCGTAGTCGCCGTCACGGCGAGGCCTACGTCGTCCCCGCCGGTGGCGGAGTCTTGGAGGAGAGGGGGAATGGGGGAGATTCCGCCGCACTTCGGGCAGACGCCCGGCCACCCAAAGAAGCCGGAGTGGCTAGGGAGGGATGGAACCGCCCGAAGGGGAGAGAGGCGCCCGGCGGTGGGCGGCCACCAGCCTAGGATGAGGAGGGGAAGGGGGATTCGAGCAGCCGTGGGCTTCTGCCAGAGCGGCCTCCTGCCAATCCTATTTGATTATATATATATATATATATATATATATATATATATATATATATATATATATGACACTAGCCCTGTTGTAGCCATAAAGTCTCTCAAAGTAGGAGATTTCCAAGGTATTTCACTGTCAACATTGATGAAAAGCACTGTGGTTATAAATCCTGACTTACCTGAGAGTAGGAATCTTAGAGTATGGTATGATTCTGAAGGAAAAGATACTACATTGGCATCTGTTATTTCCAGTGTGAGCCCTGCCTCTTCAAAGACTGGACTGAGGTCCATGTACTCTGACAAGGTTTTTCTTACAACAATTACCAGTGACCTAAATTTGGGTCAGGATAAGCATGCCTTCTTCAGCATACAAGTTTACATAAATTTCATCAAGCATGACCAGACTATGTGGTACCGTGCAGGCAAGACTTGCAACAAGAAAGTGACAGAAAGCGTATCTGGTTACTGGTGTGGAGGATGTTCAAAGAGTGATGAAATTTGCTCTTTAAGATACATAATGGTAGTGAAGGTTTAAGATCCAACTGGTGAAGCTTGGGTTTTGACTTTCAATGAGCATGCAGAGCAAATCATAGGATGCAGTGCTGATGAGCTCGACAGAATAAAATCTGAGGAAGGGGAGGATAAATTCTAGCTCAAGTTGAAAGAGGCAACATGGGTTCCCCATATGTTCTGAGTATCTGTTGCTCAGACAGAATACATGGGTTAGAAGAGGCAGAGGATAACTGCCAGGGCACAAGCACCAGTAGACTACTCAGCTGAATCCAGATATATGCTAGAGGAAATCTCAAAGATGGCAGTCTCCTAAAGTAGGCTTTTTCCAATCAAGAGGCTTTTTCCTCGTAAGAAAGTTCTGTACTTAGATAAGTTATTATCAAAGGTTGTGACAGTTCTAACATGAATGTATTATTTTGCCAAGTTACTTTCTGGATGTAATATATATTCTGCTGAAGTTAGAGCTCAGCTTTTGCTATATATATATATATATATATATATATATATATATATATATATATAATATATATATATATATATATATATATATATTATATATAAGACCCAACTAAATATCTCCTCACCACCCGGACCCCCGATCACTCCCTCTCACCCCCTTCTGACAGACGCTGCCTCTATCACCACCAAGCCCAGAGCTATACTTTCAAGGAGTAGTCATGGCATCATGGGGGGTTCCTTTTACGGCTTTTCCAGTATAGCATAGAGAAGAGGCATATGCCGTGCTAGCTTTAGAGCGACTAGCTTAGATTTTATCTTGACCAGATTTCCTGTTCATTACTTCTCTACTGTACGAGCACATTGTCACGGACTTAGTGTTTTTGCTAGCACTTCGTCCCGTGCGGTGCACTGTCTTTCTCCTCAAAGACTCGTGCAAGCCTTCCCGTCCCGACTTAGCTAGATCGCTAAGAAAACTAGAATAGTGGAGCAAAGATGGGATTAGTAAGAATCTCTTTATTGACTTGGAGAATGCTTACAATTTTAGGTGGTGAGGAACAAATGAGAGCCTCCCCCTTTTATAAGTGCTCATAGAGCAATACAAGGAAAGTCCTGGAAGGAATATTCTAAGGATTATTACAATCTACCATAACTGGAATGGCATATTCCAGGTTTATTCCCTAGCAACATAAAAGGAAACTTCAAGGGCCTTCCAGAAGCTTCTTGGGCCTCCTAGAACGATCTTGGGCCTCCCGGAGAGATCCACAGTCTTCTAGAGCCTTCCGCCATCTTCTAGAATGTTCTGGAAGCTTCCCGCATAACCTTAGTCCGCAAAAAGGTTATACAACAGGGCCTCGGGCGGGGTGCAACATTTGGGATGTTATATTCTCCCCCACCTAAGGTGTTGACGCCCTCGTCAACCATGCTCGCTGAGAAACGCCTGGATCTCGGCTTCGAACTGATGCAGCGTATCAGCACGTTCCCAGCTAGACTCGCCGTAAGGCAAGCCCTTCCACCGGATGAGGTACTCCACATACGGGGACACGTCTCGTCGCCGAATGGTCCTCCTGTCCCGCACGGCTTCCACCTCCTTGTCGAAGGAAGTCGTCATGGTCGCCGTTGGTCGCTTCGAAACTCCGCGCTGGGGATCCTCCAAGTCTTCATGGTACGGCTTCAAGCAACTGGCATGGAAGACTGGATGAATCTTCAGCTTGGCAGGGAGTTCAAGCTTGTAGGCCACCTTGCCTACCTTCTTGAGCACGGGGAAGGGGCCTTCATACTTCCGGATCAGTCCTTTGTGCACCTTACGGAACACCTTGAACTGTTGTGGTTGCAGCTTCACCAGTACCATGTCCCCCTCCTTGTACTCAATCGGCCTTCGCTTCGTGTCGACCCACTTCTTCATCTTCCTCGCGGCCTTCTCCAGAAATGCCTTGGCAATGTCCGCCTTTGTCTTGAAATCTGAAGTGAACTGGTTGGCCGCGGGGCTTCTACTCGAGGGCCCCGCACTCAGCGTGTGCGGGGCAAGCGATTGGCGACCCATCACCAACTCGAATGGACTGTTGTGCGACGACTCGCTCCGTTGAAGATTGTAGCAGAACTGAGCGACGTCGAGGTGATGCACCCAATCCCTCTGGTTGGCACTCACAAAGTGCCACAAGTACTTCTCGAGTAGCGAGTTGACCCGCTCGGTCTGCCCATCCGTCTGCGGGTGGAAGCTGGTCGAGAAGTGTAAGTCCGTCCCGAGGATTTTGAACACTTCCGTCCAGAACTTCCCCGTAAAGCGGGGGTCTCGGTCGCTGATAATGTTGACCGGGATGCCCCAGAACTTCACCACATGGCTGATGAACAGTCGCGCGGCCTCCTCTGCTGTGCAGTCCGTCGAAGCAGTAATGAAGGTCGCGTACTTTGAGAACCGGTCCACTACCACGAGAATGGACCCAAGCGCCCCCACTTTCGGCAGGGCGGAGATGAAGTCCATCGAAATGCTCTCCCACGGCCGACTCGGCACGGGAAGAGGCTCCAGCAGGCCCCCGGGCTTCTGATAATCCACCTTGTCTTGTTGGCACACAAGACAAGTGCGAACATAATCCTCCACATCCTCGCGCATGCGAGGCCAGTAGTATGCGGCCTCCAGTAGCGCCAAGGTTCGCTTCTGCCCCGGGTGTCCAGCCCACTATGTGTCATGACACTCCTTGAGCAGCTGTCTCCGCAAGCCACTCCACCTAGGCACGACCACCCTGTCGCCCTTGGTGTAGAGAAGTCCATCTTTCAGCCAGAACCTTCTCGTCTTGCCCTCCTTGGCAAGCTTTACTAGGGCCAGTGTTAGTGGATCCTCCATGATTCCCACTCGAACACGGTCCAGAATGTCCCCCTTGAGCAAGCACACAGATGCGAGCTCGGCCTTCCTGCTAAGCGCATCGGCCACCTGATTTTCTTTGCCGGGTTTGTACTGCAACGCCATGTCGAACTCGGCTAGAAAATCTTGCCATCTCGCCTGCTTCGGAGATAGCTTCTTTTGGGACTGGAAGTAGCTCGTGGCAACATTGTCCGTTATGACCACGAACTTGGTGCCGAGGAGGTAGTGCCGCCATGTCCTCAAGCTATGCACGACCGCGGTCATCTCCTTCTCCTGTACCGTGTAGCGCCGCTCAGTATCATTCAGCTTGCGGCTCTCGAACGCGATGGGGTATCATTCCTGCACCAACACCCCACCGATGGCGAAGTCGGATGCTTCCGTGTGCACTTCGAACGCCTTGGAGTAGTCCGGTAGAGACAAGACCGGTTCCTCCGTCACAGTCCGCTTCAGTGCCTCGAATGCCTCCTCGCATCGGGGCGTCCAGCTCCACGCCCGATCCTTCCGCAGCAGATCGGTCAGAGGCACTGCGATGCGGAATATCCTCGGATGAACCGCCGGTAGTAGTTCGCCAAGCCAAGGAACGATCGCAGCTCCGTCGGCTTGGTGGGAGCCTCCCACTCCCGTATGGACTGGACCTTTGCGCCGTCCATCCATATCTTGCCACGCCCGATCCAGTGCCCCAAGAACGACACCTCTTTTTGTGCGAATGAGCACTTCTCCCGCTTGACAAAGAGTTCGTTCTCCCTTAGCACCTGGAAGACAGTCTTCAAATGCTCGATGTGCTCCTCCATCGTGTTTGAGTACACGACGATGTCGTCGAGGTAGACCACGACGAACCGATCCAGATAGGGATGAAAGAGCTTGTTCATCAAAGTACAAAAAGTCGTAGGAGCATTTGTTAGACCAAAAGGCATAACCATAAACTCATATGCGCCATACCTCGTCACGCATGCCGTCTTAGCCTCGTCACCCTTCGCAATCCGGACTTGATAAAACCCCGAGCGCAGATCAAGTTTGGAGAAGTATCTCGCACCTCCCAATTGGTCGAACAAGTCCGCCACCAACGGGATGGAATATTTGTTCTTGACGGTTACCTTGTTTAGTGCACGATAGTCGATGCACAAACGAAGGCTTCCATCCTTCTTCTTCTGAAACAGCACCGGTGTACCATACGGGGCCTTTGACGGTCTGATGAATCCCGCGTCCAACAGCTCCTTGAGTTGCTTCTTCAACTCGTCCAGCTCGGGCGGGGCTATGCGATATGGAGCCATGGTGGGCGGCTTCGTGCCCGGCTCCAACTCGATGGCGTGGTCTACCTCCCTCCGTGGAGGTAGCCTCTTTGGCAACTCCTTCGGCATGACGTCCCCGAACTCCACAAGGACGTCATCGATCTCAGGCGGAAGATCCCCCGGCACGGGCGCCTCCTCCGACTTGAGCACAGCAAGATAAGTCATCTCTCCGTGTCGCATCCCCTTCTTGAGTTGTAAAGCGGAGAGAGCCTTCCCCTTCGTAAGCTCGCCTCGTGCAGTTGTCACCATGCACGGAGAGCTCTCCTCCATGATCTCGACGACTCCCAGATGTGGCATTGGGACTGCCTTTGCCGAAGTGAGGAAGTCCATCCCAAGGATCATGTTGAAGTCGTCCAGTGGTGCTGCTGTGAGACTGGTGACACCCGTCCAGTCTCCCACTTGGATCTTCACTCCTTTGGCCACCCCCTGCACAGGGCGCGCCTTAGAGTTGACTGCTTTTATCGTGCTTGAGTCTTTTTCCAGCGTCAAACCCAAGCGTCGGACCTCCGCGTCCGAGATAAAGTTGTGGGTTGCCCCCGTGTCGACCATCGCCCTGGTGTTGTGGCCGTTGATCTTCACGTCCACGTACATCAGCTCTCGATTCGGGGTCTTGGACACTACCGCCTTGCTCTTCAAAGCATTCAGCAGGCGCAGGGCACCCATGTGAGCCCCCTTCTTAGGCTCCATGTCCTCGGCCTCCTCGCCTTGGACCGCGTTCACCCTCTTGCCCTTGTTCGGACAGTCTCGTGCGAGATAATTTCCACCGCACACATAGCACTCGATCTTCCGCTCGGTCGAAGGCTTTGCTTACGGCTTGTCCTTCGGCGGCGGGCCTCCCTTTCCGTTGTTCTTCTTCGCTCCCCCACCATTGAACTTGGTGGTGGTCTTTTCCTTGGGCTTTGGGGCATCGCTCCGTCGATACTCCATCAGCTTCTCGGCTGCCGCAACAGCCGTGTTCAGATCTGACACATCTTGCCTCTGCAATTCTTGTACCGCCCATGGTTATAGACCCTCTAGGAATGCGAACAGGCGATCTTCTTCGCCCATACTGGAAATGGTGAGCATCAGGCGGATGAACTCCGCCACATACTCCTTGATCGACCCGGTGTGCTTGAGTTGACGCAAACTCCGTCTTGCGACATACTCCACGTTCTTCGGGTAGAACTGAGACTTGATCTCCTTCTTGAGATCCTCCCAAGTCTCGATCTTGCAGAGTCCCTTTTCTATATCAATGCACCTGCGTCGCCACCACAGCGTAGCATCATCAGAAAAATATAGGGACGCTGTGTTTACCTTGTCGGTCTCATCCTCGATGCGGACCGCCTTCAGGTAACGCTCGACATTCCAGATGAAGTTGTCCACCTCCTTCGCGTCCCGTACGCCATTGAAGGATTTTGGTTCTGGATACTTCACCCTCTGCGTCGACTCCCTCCTCGGAGTCGGACCACCAGCAATGGCCCTCTCGAGGACCTCCGCCTTGGTTTGTAGCTCTTTGCGTAGTTCAGCAATCTCCGCCTTCGTGGCCTTTCGTTCCTCCTCGAACTCAGCCTGCATCTCGCGGAGATGCTCTCGGAACTCCGACATAGCCGTGGCGACATCCGCCTCCAAACCTTGGGCAAATTCCTCTTGAGCCGCTTGGTTCTGCTCCACTTGATACTCGACGCCTGTCACGCCCTTCTCTAGCATCTCAACATGTCACGACCCGCACCCACTGTGAGGGTACGAGAACGTAACAACGTCCAGCCTACGCCGCAGTGTCGACGGTAGAACGCTGTCCTAGGTCAATCATCTAGCAATATAAAGGTACCTGTACAGTATATACACTCCGAATGGAGGTGACATAGCAATATACAGTCTCAATCACATCTAAATACAGAAAGATAAGATAGGAAGATAGATAGATAAAACTGGAATGGAAGAATATACATCACAGCAAGAGAGAGTATAAGTGCCTAAAATAACATCTCAAAAACCATCCAGAATACAAGTCCCACTACTGAATATGAAATAATATATACAATCAGATCTCAAGACAGAATAGTAAATCCTAGACTAAGGAGCCTCAGTCTCTAAGCTAGTGGATCAGGCTAGAAATCTGGGTCACACATGGCATCTACAGCTGCCCCATAGTAGGTGTCTATGCAGGCCTCCTCCTCATCCTCTGTAAAATTTTCAACAGGTCCAGTCAGGACGGGAGCGAGCACAAAACATCTCACGCAGTTCATATCGAGTTAGGAAATATAAAGCATGCAATAGAGTAAAGTACATGAAACACTGAAGAAGAAGATATATGAAAAACAGTAGAGATTTGATAACAGGAAATATCTAAATATGATAAGTAAGACTGTAAGGAAACATGTGATTTTAGAGCACAATATGGTTATGTAAACGGGTTAGGTTATACAATAAAATGGGACTCCTTTGTACGTGGGTGTACAATGGACAAATACAATATCTTATACAATACGATTGATCACATAACCATTTTCTACTCCCCCTCCCCAATCAATACACAAGGATCCAATTCAGTTACGTTACCTTATACAATGACTTGTACAATGACTTGTACAATGGCTTGTACAATGACTTATACAATGGCTTGTACAATGGCTTGTACAATGGCTCAATGTGATACTGAGAGTACAATATGCACAATGAGTGTACAATGATAAGGTATTCAATAAATACAACATGTAAGTGAAACGCACATCACAATATGTACTTAGTGAATACAAGGAGATAACATCTCAGAAGAAGATCCATATAGTACCAATCCGTGATAACAGTCGTGTCAGCATCAAGTACAGTAATCTAGAGCAAGAATATAAATCCATACAAGTATGAAACGGTCAGAGAATGTACTCGCCTGATAACCTGAGTGTATGAAGAGAATATACTGTCCGAGGAGTGGTGTCTGTCTCCTATAGAACAGTACAAGTCACTATGAGTCCAAAAATGATAATAAGATGCATTACAATGCATTCTAAATGAATCTAGGTCAATCTAGGTCAATTCTAAGTCAAATCTAAGTCACACCAAGCTAAACTAGGTCATACTAGGTCATACTAAGACAACCAAGGTCAAACAAGGTCACAGGAAATCAACCCAAGTCAAACTAGGTCAATCGGGCCAAAGGTTGACTTACAGTTGACTTTTGGTCAAAACGTCAACTCTGGTCAACTCTGGTCAACACTGAGTCAACCCTAGGTCAAACAGGTCACATGTTGACCAACTGTTGACTTTCAGTCAACTGGTCAACACTGGTTTGGTTTTGGTCAAATCTGGTCGCTTAAAGGCTAAGTTTGACTCTCGGTTGACTTTTGTTGACTTTTGGTCAAAATGGTCAACCGACGTCAAAACTAGTCTATGAGCGCTATATTTGATCATTACCAACCAAGGGAACCAAGTTCTAACTCTATCTTAGACTCCAAACTCAAATACCCTATTTCTATGCATTACCTATATTACCCTGCCAAGGTAAATATCAATACCTTACACAAAACCACTCTAACCTAGGAACACTAGCCTAGGCTTCCTAGGATAGCTAGATAACATCCTATATTAACATTACCTACCAAGAAATTCTAGTATCTAGGTCATCTAAGTCATCTTAGACCACATGTTGGTTATCTACCCTTTACCTTACCTTTACCCTTGCACCATTCTCACATGATACTTATGATACCACACTCACAACATATGGTCACATACAGGTTTACACATTCATAGGCAATAGCTACCTATTAGTCTCATCTATAGGTTCCTATACCACTCACACACATATGTACATATATACTCTCATACATCTACACTAAGCTCACATACACACTCACTATAGGCATGTATATATATAGGACATGTATAGGAGTTCATGGCTGAAATGGTTGATCTCTAAGGGCTGGAACTTCTAACTTTAGGACTGCCCAATGGGGCCTGTCAAGTGGCTGGTCCTATGGCTGATATGGGGTGTTAAGGGGCTTGCCTAATGAGCTGCCAATATGGGCCAGGTAATGGCTAAATGAGGGCTGAATATAGGCTGTGTTTGAAGGGCAATTTAGGACTGGTTTAAGGGCTGAAATGGTGACAGGTATAGAGCTGAACAAGGGTTGGTACAAGGCTGAATTGGACTTGCAAATGGGGTGTTAAGGGACTGAATTGAGAGGCTATAAGGACAGGTATTAGGACAAGTTAGGACAGTCCATGGGGACTGCAAATGGCTGGAATGGGATTTCCTAATGGCTGTCCAAATTGGACTGAATATGGGACAGTCATAGGCTAAGCTTGGGACAGGTTTTTGGAGCTGGAATGGGACTGTTTTGGAGGCTTAGAGTGGCTGTCATGGACTGTCCAGACATGGCAAAATCTGGACAGCACCCATGGGAAATCTGGACAGGTATTGGCCTGTTCTTGACTGTCATTGACAGCCAAGAAATGGAGAAAATGTGGACTGCTATGGTGGTGAATTCAGAGCTTACCAAGGCTAAAATGTAGCTGCTACAATGGTGACATGGGGACAGGAAATGCAGATGATCCCATGCTCCCCTCCTAAACTGCTTCTTAGCAGTACAACCAATGCCCTGCTGCTAATATAACAGTTCCCCCCCTCTATTCTAATATTTACCTACACACCAAACCAAATCAAGTCCACCACCACTCTACACACTCTATCTCTATGCATAAACACCCACTCACAATACAATCAAACACCATTCTCTCTCAACTCTCTACACTCACACTCTCTAACACATTCCCTCAAACACCCTTCCTACAGCTCACACCCACAGGACTCCCCTGCTCCTTGGCCGACCACACCAAAAACCCATAACCAATACAAAATGCCACACCAACATATCATATATATATCCACATACATATAGACTATATTATATATATATATACATATATATATAGAGATTAATATACATATCACCCTATATATACATGTAGATTAGATATATAAATATGATACTCTATGATACATAGGAAAAACTCAATCTAACACAAGTAAAATCTGGAACAAATATTAAAACAATACAAAATCAATATATACTTAATTTCCCATGTGTCCAAATAGGGGTTTTCCCTCATGGACACAAACCTACACATAGGACACCTCTACAAGTGTCCAAATGGACACGAAATGGACTCAAATGGACACAAAACCATGGGGGTTATTCCTATGGTTCAAAAATCAACCTATATGCATGAGGAAATGAAAAGGAGGAGGGGTTTATACCTCCCGGAAGAGAGATTCAAAGGAAAGAGGCCTCCCGACACGTAGAGATTCCAAATGGACACAAACGAGCTCCGAATCTCTTCAAACTTGGCTAGCACCTTCCTCTCATGGAGTAGAGAAGGGGAGAAGAAGATTTGGTGGAAGAAATGATGGATTTGGAGATGAAAATGGTAGGGATGCTCTCTAGAAATTTGGGAAAGAACAAGAGAGAGAAAATGAGATGGAAAAGAATAGGAAATAACAAAGGGGGCTCATGCCTATCCTTCCTATGGTGGCCGGCCACAAGGGGGCTGCTATGGGAATTTTTGAAATGTCTAAAATATCCCCCCTCTAGCCTATTAACAATACATTACAAAGGGGTTTTAAGTTGGGGCTAGTTTGGTCATTCTAACACACTAATCAAACAAATCCTAATCCAAATAAATTAGCCTAGTCACTAACTAAAATAAATGTCATGTGGGCCATGGCTAACTAGTGTGTGGGTCCACTAAGGTCAACACTCCCCCGGGGCCCCGTTTCAAGTCGGATTGAGCTGAAATTTGAACCTGACTCAAATAACCCCAAAATATTACAATAAATCAATAAATAATTTTAAAATAATAAAAATGAAAAAAAAAGACAAAAATACCCCTGTTTCTGGAAACTGGGGGTGACACAACACGGTCTGCCAACTCGCCAAGAGCCCATTCCAGCAACGGTTCCTTGCTCTTGCCCTTCTTCGAGGTCTTCGCCTTCTCCTTAGGCGACGAGGGTTGTGCGGGCTCGTCGTTGATGATGGCTTCGGTCGAAGACATGACGGCGATCGAACCTTCGCTCTGATACCACTTGTCACGGACTTAGTATTTTTGCTAGCACTTCGTCCCGTGCGGCGCACTGTCTTTCTCCTCAAAGACTCGTGCAAGCCTTCCCGTCCCGACTTAGCTAGATCGCTAAGAAAACTAGAATAGTGGAGCAAAGATGGTACTAGTAAGAATCTCTTTATTGACTTGGAGAATGCTTACAATTTTAGGTGGTGAGGAACAAATGAGAGCCTCCCCCTTTATAAGTGCTCATAGAACAATACAAGGAAAGTCCTGGAAGGAATATTCCAAGGATTATTACAATCTACCATAACTGGAATGGCATATTCCAGGTTTATTCCCTAGCAACATAAAAGGAAACTTCAAGGGCCTTCCAGAAGCTTCTTGGGCCTCCTAGAACGATCTTGGGCCTCCCGGAGAGATCCACAGTCTTCTAGAGCCTTCCGCCATCTTCTAGAATGTTCTGGAAGCTTCCCGCATAACCTTAGTCCGCGAAAAGGTTATGCAACAGGGCCTCGGACGGGGTGCAACATTTGGGACGTTACAACATGCTTCTCGGTCGCCCATGGTGAAACCTAAGCCAACAATGGAGGATGCTAGTAATGCATTCTACGTTGTCCGAAAGGTTGGCATTTACAAAAGCTTGAGTGATTGTCAAGCTCAAGTTAGCTCTTTGGTATGTGATCCTTCAGTAAGTGTGTACAAAGGTTACTCATTGCCAAAGGAAACAGAGCAATACGTTGCATCTAGAGGGTTAAAAACTCCTCTGTACTCAATGCACTCGGATGATGTAAAGGAGGATCTGTTCGGAACCCTCGTCCCTTGTCCTTTCCAGCAACCAGATGGACTTGCCTTTTTGGTTGATAAATCATCAAAAAAAGCTGCGGCTCAGAAGAAATCAAAGCAAGCAATGAATAATTTGGAGGCAGTTGAATCTAGTTCCTTCTTGGCCGGTCAATTAAATAAATTCCCCAGATTAGAGGATCATATTATGGCTCAAGTCGCTCGACCACTAGTTAGTAAATATATGATTTGTATAATTGAATTTGATGGTGCTTCGAAAGGAAATCTTGGAAAAGTTGGTGCTGGAGCAGTCAGGCCCGGACTTAATATGAGGCCCATGAGGCAAGGGCCTCAGGCCCAAAAATTTTGGGAGCACCAAATTTTTTTTTTAGTATATATATATATATATATATATATATATATATATATATATATATATATATATATATATATAGCTTAATCTAGTATAGTTGATCCCAACCCGGCTCTTGACCCAAAAATAGCCCACGGATATATATATATATATATATATATATATATATATATATATATAGCTTAATCTAGTGTAGTTGATCCCAACCCGGCTCTTGACCCAAAAATAGCCCACGGATCCAAACTATTTTCTACTGTAATTTTTTTTTTAGGTTAGATTGGTGGCCGGCTGGAGTATTGGAGACTTAAGGTTTGGAGTTCTTTGCTTTTTATTCCAATACTCAAAGGCTCAAAGCAAAGTTCTATATCATAGCTGCTCTCCTCCTTTTTTAAAGCAAGGAAAAGGACTCATATTATTTTTTTCCTCCCTCCCAGGCTCTCCATCACAATTGACGGTGAGTGATGTATCTTTCTTTATTTATTTTTTTGTAGAATATAGCTAAGCTTCACCATGTATATATGTGTTCTTATTGTTGTTATAGGTTTTTTTTTTTTTGATGAGATTTATAATTTAGTAATATATTTTTAGAATATTGATGATCTAGCGTGTTCTAATTGTTTGTTTTTTATAATTTATTAATATATATTTTCCTCGAAAGATGTGTTCTAATTATTTTTTTTTAGTTTCTTTGTAGAGAAAATTTCTGTGGCCGGCTCCTGGAGTTCCTAAAAGATCTACATTCCTACTGAAATCAATCCCTCTGCATAAGGTGAGCTTTATAATTTATTAGTATATTTTTTTATAAATTGTTGTTTATTATCTTTGGTTCTTTATTTGTGGTTGACTAATTTATTAGAAAAATATGTTTTAGCAGTTTGATTACATAATTATTCATATTAAGATTGAAATCAACTAATAGAGAAACTGAAGAAGAATTTTTTTTATGTTTAACATTGAATTTTTAATTGTCATTAATTATTATTATTTGTTGAATACATTATGATAATGTCATTTGATTGCATAATTTTCGTATCCATATTATCAAATTGACATTTCATGTGATATATTATTATAACAAGTTTCATTTTTATGCAATAACAACAATAAGAACAAAATTTTTATCTCAAAATTAACAAAAGATTAAAATAAAAAATCAAATTATGTTTAGATATATTAATAGATTACTTCATTTTTAGTATTATTTAATTTTTCAAAGCAAGAACTTCAATGCAGACCGTGGGACCATTTTTCATGTTCTAAGACATTCCGACCCGTCGGGATTATTTCCTTAGCTATGTGCGTTCGTAGCTTTTATATAAGCCTACTTGTGCAAGTTAAAAACATGCGAGTTATTAAGTGAAGGATAAGATGAGGCAAGTTCACCGAAACTATCCCACCTGAGCGAGGAGTCGCCTCGACCGAGCGAGCCTTCGAGCAGCCGTTGAAAGGCTAAGTCCGAACGCCGTTGGCGTTTCGATTCCTCCGATTGACTTTGCGGGACGGGGCACTACAAGAAGCATTAATTCAAAGTCAAGCCGGGAGTCTTAATAAGTATTTTACTTAGTTAAAGTTGCATCTGCAGAAAGAAGTTTTTCTAAGTTAAAGTTGATCTAACTTATCTCCGGTCAACTATGTCGCAAGAGAGGTTGAATGGCTTGACTATGTTATCCATTGAGAAAAAAATGGTTGAGAAAATAGATTATGCAAACCTAATCAGTACTTTTGCCTCGATGACAGCAAGACGAGTAACATTTCAGTGACTATGTAATGAAATGAAAAAGTGTTCAATGGCCTAAGTTTATTTACCATTATGAACCACTCCAACATTGTTTAGCATTTTTTTATTAATTATCTGGAACATCAATTTTACTTTTATGGATTTGGAACATCTTTAGTTTTATTAGTATTTCACTATAACATATATTCCTTGGGATATTAAATTTTGTATATGTTTTACTTCTTAAATTTTGGGTTGAAATACTATTGTATCATTAAGTTTTGAGGGCACCACTTTTAGAGTTCGTCTCAGGTATCAAAATTCTAAAGTCCGGCACTGGGAGCAGTACTTAGAACTATAGATGGGAACATTCTTTCTCGCGTTCGCGAAGGACTGGGTATTGCTACCAATAATGTGGCCGAATACCGAGCCTTGATTTTAGGAATAAATATGGTCTTAAGAAAGGTTTTCAGCAAATTCAGGTGGAAGGTGACTCAAGAATTGTCTGCATGCAGGTACAAGAGCTTTGGCAAACCAAACATCCAAACATGGTTGACTTGTGTAAAGAGGCCAAACGACTCAAGAATATGTTTTTGTCGTTCAAGATTAGCCATGTCTTGAGGGAGTTCAATTCTGACGCTGATGCTCAAGCCAACTTAACTGTTAATCTTCCTGCTGGAGAAGTATACGAGGAGTGTGGTGAATTTTGCTAATGTTGATGCCCTAAAGCAGTTCTACATTTTCCCTGGTGGTATATACTGGAAGGCACTTTAAGGTGCAAACCTACGGATGTTGAAAGATATCTTAAAGCTGACAATTTCCTGTATTAACCAGGGATGAGTCGATAAGAGTTCAAACGATTTGTTGGGTGTCAATCTCCAGTTGAAGAGAGTAGTTGAACGCCTTAAAAGTTCTTGTTTCAATGTTGCTGTTGAGATCACTACATGATGGCCTGGTGTCCTGAGAGAGAATCACACAAGGGACTTTCTGGGTTTGTTATTGGTATTATTTTGATTGATTATGGTGCCAATCCAATCTGTGTACTTTAGTGTTTCAAACACTCTCTTTATCTAAAAAGTGCCATCCATCAAAGTGCTTTGTAATGTTTATAGTGCATATTTAGTAAACTTTGGAGTTTTATTCATCAGACCATAATATATATATATACACACACACACACACACACACACACACACACCACACACCCCCACGCACGTTTGTTTACAATAGAACTTACTATTACCTATTTAATCATGTTTTGGATAGTGTTTTGGCCGAAAGTAAAAAAAGAAGAAGATAAATTGGCAATATATTGGACATATATAACTTACTCTAGTATCCTCATCAAGTTTTAACGCTCCATCCTTCCTTTTTCTTGTTAAGACAAACATCTCCACTTCAGATGGCTCTTCATTGGGTCTTCTCTTTTTCTAAATAAATAAAAATTTATCAAACAAAGATAATGAAATAAATAAAATAATGATTTAAGCGTACCTCCTCTTCTCGCACTCGAGCAAAGCTCTTGCTACCTATAGTATGAGTGTACTTTACTTTCATCCTATTCCATGTGTTTGTCTCACTTGTTAGCTGTAATTAATTGAAAAATCAGTCTAGAATCATTTGTGAACAAATTCTTCTAAGAAAATGTATAAGCTACTTTCCGTAACCACAACTATAAAATAAATTAAATAAAACATATACAACATTCTCAATTATCCCAAATATAAACAAATCCTCAAAATTGGACATTTACAAATAAAACTAGAGAATCTTAAACTAGAGAAGTACCTTTGCCTCTTCAGAATTCCAACATCGTACAACTCTGTCCCATTGTTTCATGGGTATTGCCTCAGGACGATCTTTTAGACATGCCGAAAGTGTAGTGTGACTCTTAAAATGTTTTTGCTTCAAACGACTTTTCCAACATCGCCAATCAGCCGCAATTGTTTGAAAAAACCATCTCCTTGCAGATTCTTCAAGAATGAACTTTTGCTACAATCATTGACCAATCATTCACATATTTTTATAAATATCAAAATAAAAATAAAACTACTTATGGAATACATACATTGACCATGTTCCATAACTCTTCTTTTTTTTATCCTTGGACATCTTTTTCCAGCCTTGAGTCTCAGAGGAATTAGCTGGGCATTTCTAGCCAATGTCCCTATGTATGAGCTCAAAGATGCAACATCCTCCTTTGTTGGACCAATTGGTTGATTAAGATCATTGAATATAATAGTTGGTCAATCCTCGAGACCCCTACCCACTATCTTCAAACATCTTGTTTCTTTCCTGACTTTCCTCTTCTTGGATGCTTTTTACAAGGCAATATAATGTTATTAGTTGTGCTATATAAATCTATAAAAATAAACATACTGAAAAATATATTATAAGGATTACCTTCACCATTCATATTTTCAGCAATTACTGGGCCTGAATGCTCCGTAGTTTCCATTTGAATAGGCTCCTCATCACTTTCTGGCTCTAATCATCTTCTCCATCCATGTCAGATTCCTGATCTTTGCCCATGTCGGTAGAATCTTCTGAATCACCACTTTCGGTAGAATCTTCTAAATCTTCACTTTGGTTATAATCGGAATCATCTTCACTGGAAAGAGAATCCTCTTGCTGACATCTCGGTGGCTTCTTAGGAAGATGTTTATGTGATTGAGACCATCTCGGTAGCAACTCAGGACGTTTTAGTCGATGTATGTGCTGAGATTGTGATAGCAGTTGCTTTGTTTTTATTGTCCAGCTTGAAAGCTTCCTCTAGAATCACTTTGTTCTCCAAGTTAAGAGCTTCCTCCAGAACCATTTGGTTGTCCAGTTGCTGCAGTTGCATAAATTCTTCTTGAACCACACTTTGATGTCCTCCTTGGGATCTTCCAAAACTACCAGTTTTGATACTTTTTGCTTATCCATTCCCATTTTTACAACCTGCAAAATTAAGAATCCACAACTCTATGAATATATTGAAAGAAAACCTCATATAGTGAAAAAATATCCATGTTATTTAAGCCTATTGATATAATGACTAATACAAACAAGAAGACTGATTCATCTTTAAGCTAATTGTTACATCTTTAGCTAGTAAACAGATACATGATCTGATACATGATCTTTAAGAAGACTGATACGAATAAGATGACACTATGTTCTTATTTTTTCTACCAAAACTGATACATGATCATGATCTGATACATGATATATGTTCTTTAAGAAGACTGATACATGATCATGATCTGATACATGATATATGTTCTTTAAGAAGACTGATACATGATCAGGATCTGATACATGATCTTTATGAAGATATTTTTCATACAACAGTCCAAATTTACAGTAACTTCAAGAACTCTAAGGATTAAAAAAAAGCTAATTGACAACAATTATTATGGAAATCCCTGATTACTTCTAATACTTACTTTTATATGAAGTGTTCCTAATATATTTCCAAGCCAATAATGCCCTGCATAAAGGAATATAAAAAGTTATTTTAGAAATAATTGTTATCATACCAATGACTGCATTAATTAGTAGTACAGTAGCAACCATGATGAAACCTGTTAGTTCAATATGTGCATGAGACGATTGTAACTAGTAGCAACCATGATGAAACTCTGTTAGTTCAATATTATATGCTAGAATTGATGGGCCATTTTGGCATGAGACGATTGTAACTAGTAGCCATATTATCTGCTTTCAATTTGTGCATTCATGTTGGATCAGATCTGTTACTTTGATGAGTAACACCCTCTTTCAACATCATTATATTTAGTGTAGAACTTGGCTCTGTCGGCTTACACTGCAGTTATAAAACAAACCAGTATTTTACCGGATAAGGCACCATCTCATGAAGTTCCTTCAAACAGGCAAGTCTTGAATATTTAACATTTTAAGCAGTAGCAGAGTTAATGAAGCTCACGGAATTACATCACACTCCAGGGCTTCTTGGAGCAGTCTTCACTTGAGCAATTCTCTACCGCTGTTGCCAATGCTCTTAGAGCAAAGAAGCTGCTCACCGTGAAGGTAGTCACCAGTAGCTCTTCAAGTTTATATTTGCAATATATTTGCAATATGCTGTGAATATAAATAAGTTGAGATTTTCAAATTTTAAGGAGCACATTGAAGGGAACATTCAATCAGAGAATGAGGCATTTGATAGGTATATGTGGAACCTCAGTTTATTGGAGGAAACCTTCTCCACAGAGGGGATCGTGTCGGATGGCCAGCCTGGACCTGAACCCGAAGCTGAACCCACTTCTTGTGAGGTCAAATTTCCAAGTTGGTTACCACCATGAAAGTGAAGCTTAGGTTTACTTATGAGGAGGTTGGTAACTGCAGAAAGAGGACAAGGAACCTTGTGTCGACAGTTGCAGAAGTTACAAGAAAGAGAGGTCATAGACGAAGATGGCTTTCCTATGCTGATGAAATAGATACTTCATTTAGCGATAGTGAAAATATTCTCCTAACAATACAACAACTTTGTAACGAATCTAATGATTAGAGAGAACTAAATTTACTATTTCCTGGCCTCTCTTCTTGAATATGTTCTCTTAACAATACAATGAAAGTTCAGGTTATAATTTTGCTTCCTTTCCACTCTAAACTTGTAATTATGTACAGGAAGAGAAGCACACACAGTGAAAATGTGACCCATACTGGTCCCAGTAGAATTAAACCAAAGAATTGCAAATGCTTAAAAGATTGCCACATTGCATTCACATGTAGTGAATTCATCAATGCGATGCTCATAAGACAGACTTTATAAGCTATAGTCTATGAACCCTATTAATGGTGCGAATCTAAACAGGTCCACACTCTATGGAACCTGATCTTGATTAGTGTACCATCCAAAAAAACTGATACAAAAGAATCTAAACAGATCCACACTCCATAGAATCTAAAAACTGATATAAATAACTGATCATCTTTAAGAAGACTGATACAAAAAAATGATTCATCATTAAAAAGTCTATAAAAACTGATACAAAGAACCATCTAGGAAATAATAATTATCAAAAGTTCCATAATATTTGCGATTGTGAAATAAGAATGATACAAAGACTAATACAAATAAGACTAATTCATATAGAAAAAGTCACAGTTATTAATATCCAAAGTCTCTCTCCATAATGAAACTGATACAAAGAACCATATTTATTATACTTTATTGTACTTAATAAAACTGATACATGTTTGAGCTAACAAGACTAATACAAAGAACCATATAGGAACATCTTTCATGTACTTTTTCACCAATGTTTATTGCATTATTCGTATTTGGCTCGCTTGGCTCACCTAACCAATTATCAATATCCATGTCATCGTTAAATGGCTCAACATCCATATCATAATAGTCTCTAGGTACTGCTTTTATTACGCTATACCAGTCATGCTCAATAGGGTCTTGCACATAAAAAACTTGATGCACTTGAGTTGCTAACACAAAAGGATCATTCTTATATATTAATTTTCTAAAATTAACCATGGAAAGTTTATACTCATCTAGCCTCCATTGGAACCAATTGCATTCAAACATCACAAACTTAGATGTCCATAATAGTCTAACTCAATAATCTGCTTCACCATTCCATAATAAGTAACCTCACTGACAACGGATTTCGATCTTTGTTACTTGCAAAGCTTGAAGTGGATGCAGTAACGACTACCCCAATTCTGAATTCATTTTACCAGATCATGATCTAGAGTGCGGAACCTATAACCATTTACAATATAACCCTGAATTTTTAAAGCATAATTTGGGCCACGCGACAACCATTTTATTTCTTCGAACACTTGCTCATTTCGTACATGTTCTGCAAACCACTCATGAAATTCTTTGCTATGATCATGTGCAGAAGCCCATTCCCTTGATCTTTTACGAGATCTTTGACCCTCCATAATCTCAAAATGTTCTCTACATGTAAAAATCAAATATAAGGTAAATATAGTAAAATATAAAGTAATTAATGATAATCTAGATTCTTGCATAGTGTCTTACTCTAGATATGCGCTGATCTTGGTAGTGTTGAACAATACATATCTATGTGCTTGAACCCAAGGTTCTCGGTTAGTACAAACATTTCAACATTCCCTAAAGGTCGACCATATGTTGTAAGAACGAATGAAACTTGTACTTCAAAACCAACATTTTTGAGTTCCGAGATAGTCTATTAAATCGTGTATCAACACTCTCATGAAGATATCTAGAACAAAAAGTCAAGCACTCTTCAGCTATGTAACCCTCTGTTATAGAGCCTTCTGGATGGCTTCTATTTCGAACATACGATTTAAGAACGCCAAGGTACCTAGTAATAAGAAAAAGTTAACATAAATAGTTGTAACTTAATCTAGAAATGTACCAAATTTAGTATTTATTCATACCTTTCAATAGGATACATCCAACAATATGGAACAGGTCCTCCGATCCGAACCTCGTGTGCTAGATGATTGGCAAATGCATCATAATATCGAAAAAAGATGGAGGAAAAATCATTTCCAATCTGCAAAGTGTTTCTGCAATTTCACCTTCTAGCTCGTATAGATCGTGCAAGTCAACGACCTTTGCACATAGACGTCTAAAAAAGTCTCCTAATTTAATCAATGGTTCTGCAATATTGATAGGCAAAGCTCTTCGTACAGCAAGTTGAAGCAAATAATGAAGAATAAAATGGCAATCATAACTTTTTAGCCCAAATATTTTGTATCCCTTGAGTTGCACACAACGAGAAATGTTTGATGCATACCCATCAGGAACCCTCACTCCTTTTAACACCTTACAAAACTTTTTTTTTTGTTTTGACACCATAGAGAAACTGGCAGCAGGCAAATACTTGTTATTGGATGCATCCTCTCTTATGTGAAGTTCAGGCCTAACACCAATATCCTCTAAGTCAAGACAACCTTTCACATGATCTTTTGATTTTCCTTACATATTTAAAAGTGTTCCAAGAACCTTATCACATACATTTTTCTCAATATGCATCACATCGAGATTGTAATACAATATATTGAATTTCCAATATATTGACTGGGCGTTGTCGGTCACGTGCCCTATTCTAATGAGAAGGTAGCTAGCCTTCTCTAGAATCAGTGACCATATATCGAGCAAGAGCTACAAGGGTGCTTGCATATATATCCCAACCTAAGAAGGAGAAAACATCTCTCGTCGGGATCCAAGAATACCAATCCGTGAGAACCATGTGTCAGGAATAAGCATATCAACACTAAGTACATGAATCATAACAGTTATCATAAATTAGGAATAAGTATCAGAGAATGTACTCGCCTGTAAGATGATAAAATACGTCGACTGGATCAACCGCAGTGTCTCGAGGACCTATAGAGAACAAGACGTATCAATACTAAGTTTAGGAAGTAAAGTTAAATCAAATTAAATCCTATTTAGTCATTCTAGGTCAAGACATGTCTAGTCGGGTCAATCTTGGTCATGGGAGAACATTAGAAGTTAAACCGGATCAATCTAGGTCAAAAACTGGCTTACCGTTGACTTTTGGTCAACAGGTCAACTCTGGTCAACTCTAGGTCAACCCTAGGTCACTGGTGACTAATAGTTGACTTTAGTCAACTGTCCAAGTTAAATTGAATTTGGAACTAATTTGGGTAAAGAGTTGACTCATAGTTGACTTTTAGTCCAAAAAGTCAACCGTGGTCAACCGGGTCCAAGACTAGGTTTAGACGGCTAAATCTGCTTATTACCAATCCCTACAACCCATATCCAAGTCCATCTTGGACTCGGAAACTCAAATCTTGGCCGTGGGCCAAATCCCTATTTTACCCTTTTTAAGGGTAAAATTCTACCCTCGGCGATAATCCCGTTAGCCTACCTACGCTAGTTATTTTGACCCGATCTCCCTAGGGTAGTAGGATACTATCCTATAGGTTCGTTATCTACCATAATACCTAAGTAAAGTAGACGTCTAGTCCACCTTACGGCCCGTTGCAGATATCTCGAAGATTTCGAGATACGCACTGACACGGCGCGATACCGGCGCCCTATGACCCCGATTTCCACCCGGGAGCTTACCCGCAAAATCTAAATCACGTACCCTAGGCCCATGTCAAGTTTCATCGCGATCCGATGCTCCGGGCTCAAATTCGCCCTCTAACTCGATTCTACCAAAAATCCTCCTTTTAGTCCCATTCTAATTCTCCTCTTAACTTCTCTAATTCTAGTTCTTCTCTCAACTTCTCTAGTCTTCTTCTTCTCTAATTCTTCTTCTTACTCCTCCTTCCTATTCTTCTTAAATTTCCTAACTTCTCTAGTTTCCCTCTTCTCTAATTCTTCTCAACTTCCTATTCTAACTTTTCTAAACTTCTCCTATCTAACCATCCATTTATCTATCTATACATACATATATACATATATATCTACCTACATATACATATATATACCTACGTACTAGGGGGGTTTAGGGTGTATAGGGGGGTGAATTGGGGGGGGGGGGAAGCTGCCAAGGGCAGCCCCTACTGCTGCCACTGCTACTGCTAGCTGCTGGCAGCTAGCCTGCTGCTGCTGCTGTTGTGCTGCTTAGCTCTGCTGCTGCTGCTGCTTAGCTCCTGCAGCTGCTGCTCTCCTCCCTCTAACTCCTACTTCTTCCCTTCACTCCTCCCATCTCTCTTATATATATATATATATATATACCTATCTATATATCTATCTATCTATATATATACATATATAACCTTATATCAATCCTCTCCTCCCATCTATATATATATACACATACACCTCTACATATATAACACACACACGTATACATACATACATAATATCCTATATATATATATATATCTATACATACACATATATACATACATATATATACATATAATATATATATATATATATTATATATATATATATATATATATATATATATATATATATATATATATATATACCATATAAAAACCCCTAAATTAACACTAACTAAATTCTAGAGAGAAACCTACAAATAGTGGGGGCAAAGTGTAGAGAATTCAATTCTCTACACTTAATGTAAATAACTTAATTGAAAAGGAGTAATAAATGGAGGTTTTAATGGCATACCTAATGGAGTTTGGAGAGAGAGAGCTTGGAGAGAGAATTTGAGAAAGAGAGAGAGAGATGACTTTGTGGAGAAGACAAAGGGGGGGGGACCTCCAAGTCATGGCCGGCCACTTCCCCTTGGGCTATTGGGTTGGGATCCAATAGCCCACAACCCATTAATCCAAGTTTGGTTTTAATTGAATTCAGGTTGGTTCGGTTCAACTCGGTTTGATTCTAAACGATTAATTAAGTCTCTAGATTGACTAATTAAGCCAAGAAAAATAGGGTTTATAGTTTCTAACCTAATCATGATGGTATGTGGGCTAAGCCCAGCTAGTATGGGGGTCCCACTAGGGTCCAGGCTACCCGGGTCTCCAAATTGGGTCCGAATTGGATAAAATTCAAACCGACTCAAATAAATTCCTAAAAATCATATAAAATCAAATAAAATTTCTAAAATATTTTAAAACTTGAAAATGACGAAAATACCCCTAATTTGAAAAACTGGGGGTGACAAATCTATCCACCTTAAAAAAATTTCGTCCTCGAAATTGAATGAGGGCTAACACAGCAATCATGAACAGAACAATGAAGAGAAGAAAGAAATTTACCTCAAGGCTCGAAGAGATATGGGAATCGCTCCCGCAGGTCGTCCTCTCTCTCCCAGGTGGACTCACCTGGAGAGTGGTGTCTCCATGCAACGCGAACCAAGGGAATGACCTGGTTCCGGAGCACCTTCTCTCTTCGGTCCAAGATCTCGACCGGCTTCTCTGGGTAGCTGAGTGTCGGTCCCACTACGATCTCTGAGTGGTCTAAGACGTGACTGGGATCTGCCACGTACCGTCTCAGCTGCGACACGTGGAACACACTGTGCACTCCCTCTAGTGCAGGCGGTAACTCCAGTCGGTAAGCCACTGCACCGACCCTGCCCAGGATACGGAATGGTCCGATGTATCGTGGACTAAGCTTCCCGCCGCCACCAAAACGAATCGTGCCACGCGTCGGAGAAATCCGCAGAAAGACAAGATCATCAACCTAGAACAAAATACAAGACTTAGAGCTTGATCTAAAACAATCACAATCAGACTCAAATACTAGAAAAATCTAAACTATACCTCAAACTCCAATGGCCTCCGATGGCTATCGGCCCAATGCCGCTGCCTATCCTGCGCTACCCGAAGTCTATCTCTGATAACCCTGACCTTCTCTGCAGCATCTACCACCATCTCTGGGCCAAGCAAAACCCTCTCACCGACATCATCCCAAGACAAGGGAGTACGGCACCTCCGTCCGTATAGAGCCTCGAAAGGTGACATCTCTATACTGGCTTGGTAGCTGTTGTTGTAAGCAAACTCTACCAAGTGAAGGTGGTCCTCCCAAGATCCCCCAAAGTCCAAGACACAGGTACGCAGCATATCCTCGAGGGTCTGAATCGTCCTCTCCGACTGCCCGTCTGTCTGGGGGTGATATGCTGTACTGAACTTGAGCGATGTGCCCAAGCTAAGCTGCAAACTCCGCCAGAAGTGGGAAGTGAATCGGCTGTCCCGATCCGAGACTATACTCACTGGCACCCCGTGCAATCGGACTATCTGTCGCACATACATCTCGGCCAACCTCTCCGTCGACAAACCCACTTTGAAAGGCAAAAAGTAGGCCGATTTGGTCAATCGATCAACAATGACCCAAATCGTATCCTTCCCTCCTGGAGACCGCGGAAGCCCAGATACAAAGTCCATAGTGATATGCTCCCACTTCCACTCAGGAATGGGTAGTGGCTGGAGCAATCCACCAGGTCTCTGCCTCCCGGCCTTCACCTGCTGGCACACTAAACGTCTCGACACGAACTGAGCCACCTCACGTTTCATGCCATACCACCAAACATGATGTCTCAAGTCTCTATACATCTTGTTGGCTCCGGGATGCATAGAGTACTGAGAACGGTGCGCCTCCTGAAGAACCTCCTCCCGAAGTCCTCCGCTCGGCACGCACAATCTGGTACCATGCCTCAACGACCCATCCCCTGCTAAAGAGAACTCATCCAACAGTCCTATCTGGACCTGCTCCCTGATGACCCTCAGAGCCTCATCCTCAAACTGAGCTGCCCTGACTCTGTCCATCAGCTCCGACTATACCTGCAGACCCCACATCTGCGCCTCGAACCCAGGAACTATCACCTCTATGCCCAAGCTCTCCAGATCTGCCAGAAGGTGACGATCCATCGTCAAACACATAGCCACGGGATACCTGCTCAAAGCATCCGCGACCACGTTGGCCTTCCCCGGATGGTACTGCAAGGATATATCAAAATCCTTCATCAGCTCTAACCATCGCCTCTGCCTCATATTCAGCTCCTTCTGGGTAAACACGTACTTCAAGCTCTTGTGATCTGTATAGATCTCAACTCGCTCTCCGTACAGATAGTGTTTCCACAGCTTCAAAGCAAAGATGACCGCTGCCAGCTCCAGATCGTGGGTAGGGTAATTCCTCTCATGAGGACGTAACTGCCTAGATGCATAGGCAATTACCTTCCCGTGCTGCTGAAGCACACAACCCAAACCCCGTCCTGAAGCATCACTGTAGATCGTATAACCACCAGATCCAGATGGCAGCGTCAAGATAGGAGCTGTAGTCAACCTCGCCTTCAACTCCTCGAAGGCGGCCTGGCACTCATCGGACCAAACAAACTCCTCGTCCTTCCTGGTAAGGCGGGTCATCGGCTGGGCAATCCTGGAAAAGTCCTGCACGAACCTTCGGTAGTAACCTGCCAGACCCAGAAAACTCCGAACCTCTGCTTCTGAGCTCGGCGTCGACCAGGACTCCACTGCAGAAATCTTCTTCGGATCCACTGAAATCCCCTCGCCAGAGACAACATGGCCTAGGAACTCCACGCGATCCAAGAAGAACTCGCACTTGGACAGCTTTCCATACAGCTGCTCCCTCCTGAGAGTGTCCAACACAATCCTCAGGTGCTCCTCGTGCTCCTCTGGTGTCTTCGAGTAGATGAGAATGTCATCAATGAAGACCACCACGAACTTGTCAAGGTACTGGTGAAATACCTTGTTCATCAAGTTCATGAATACCGTCGGGGCGTTGGTCAACCCAAACGGCATGACGATATACTCATACTGGCCATAGCGGGTCCGAAAGGCAGTCTTCGGAATGTCATCCCGCTTCACCTTCAGCTGATGGTACCCGGTACGCAAGTCAATCTTCGAGAACACCCTCGCGCTGCTCAACTGGTCGAACAAGTCATCAATCCTCGGCAGAGGATACTTGTTCTTGATGGTAAGGTTGTTGAGCGTCCTGTAATCAATACACAGACGTACCGTACCATCCTTCTTGGGGACAAAAAGAACTGGCGCGCCCCAAGGTGAAGAACTAGATCGAAAAGAACTGGCGCGCCCCAAGGGCAGCCCCTACTGCTGCCACTGCTACTGCTAGCTGCTGCTGCAGCTAGCCTGCTGCTGCTGCTGCTGCTTAGCTCTGCTGCTGCTGCTGCTTAGCTCCTGCAGCTGCTGCTCTCTCCTCCCTCTAACTCCTACTTCTTCCCTTCACTCCTCCCATCTCTCTTATATATATACCTATATATACCTATCTATATCTATCTATCTATATATACATATATAACCTTATATCTAATCCTCTCCTCCCATCTATATATATATACACATACACCTCTACATATATACACACACACGTATACATACATACATATAATATCCTATATATATATATATCTATACATACACATATATATACATACATATATAAATATATATATATATATACATATATATATATATACCATATAAAAACCCCTAAATTAACACTAACTAAATTCTAGAGAGAAACCTACAAATAGTGGGGGCAAAGTGTAGAGAATTCAATTCTCTACACTTAATGTAAATAACTTAATTGAAAGGGAGTAATAAATGGAGGTTTTAATGGCATACCTAATGGAGTTTGAGAGAGAGAGCTTGGAGAGAGAATTTGAGAAAGAGAGAGAGAGATGACTTTGTGGAGAAGACAAAGGGGGGACCTCCAAGTCACGGCTGGCCACTTCCCCTTGGGCTATTGGGTTGGGATCCAATAGCCCACAACCCATTAATCCAAGTTTGGTTTTAATTGAATTCGGGTTGGTTCGGTTCAACTCGGTTTGATTCTAAACGATTAATTAAGTCTCTAGATTGACTAATTAAGCCATGGAAAATAGGGTTTATAGTTTCTAACCTAATCATGATGGTATGTGGGCTAAGCCCAGCTAGTATGGGGGTCCCACTAGGGTCCAGGCTACCCGGGTCTCCAAATTGGGTCCGAATTGGATAAAATTCAAACCGACTCAAATAAATTCCTAAAAATCATATAAAATCAAATAAAATTTCTAAATATTTTAAAACTTGAAAATGACGAAAATACCCCTAATTTGAAAAATTGGGGGTGACAGTTGCAAAAAAGGTTGCACAATCATTATAGATAATAAGGCCAACCGCAACAATTTACAAAAAAAACGTTGTTCAAATGTTGCTAATAGTAAGCCTTTTTATAAGGCTTAAACTAATTGGTGCAAAATACTAACACATTTGCAACGGTTATGTAAAACCCTTGCATAATCGTTGCCCTTTCAGCTCACTCTGACAACATTTTTATAAAATCGTTGCTAGACCGTTGTAAAAAAGACAAATATTTAGCAAGCATTTACAAACCGTTGTAAAAGGTTTTATGAGGCAACGATTCACTTCTAACTGTTGCAAATAGCTTTAATTTGGTAACGGTTTGTAGAACCGTTATGAGATTGTTGCAAATAATAGTTCCAGCAACACCCATATAACCGTTGCACAAAATATTGCAAAATGGGGGCAATTCTTGTAGTGCTCTAAGCAGTCACATGAGGTTGTGCCTTACCTCTGTCCCTCCGTTGGTTCAAGTAATGATGACTCGCCACCTCCTTGAAGACCGCCATCATCTCGGGATCCTTCTCTTCCAAAGCCAGGAGTTCCTCATTCGTCAGGAAATACTCTTCATAGGGTTCAGATCCCTAAGGAAGCTTTGAGACCTCGTACACCTCATGAAGTGCCAATCCTAAATCCTCTCCGGGTGTGTAAAAAGTGCCGATGTAGGAATTGAACAGCTCTATGAGAGCAATGAACATGGGCCGGTTTATCTCTATGCACACCTGAGTAGCACGGAGAGCAGCAGTCAAACCAGTGTCCTTGAGTTCGTTCTTGAACTTCGACAAAATCCAGAGTGTCAACTTATCCCACTTCTGCACATAATGGCACCAACCCTCGACCAGAAACTCCCCTTTTGGGTACGAAATCTTAGCCGCCAGCATACGGTTGGCAAAAGTCGAGGCACTAACGGCGAAGGTGTCAGGAGGAACATCACAATATATGCTCCCAGGGCGCAGAGTTCGCCAATGATAAGAGGTTCCGGCCCGTGAAGCGGCTAAGGTATCCCTCTGATTGGAGGTGGTGTCGATCCGAATGGTTCCTGCCACTGCCCCTTCCTGAGATGGAGTAAGCTCCCACTTTATTCTCCTCTTTGAAGCAAGACAGCAGAAGGCCGTCAAGGGCAATTGATGCTCAACTTGCCGAATGTATATATTGACATCCCTCGCTTTGAAGAACCAGTCCTCTTTGACCTTTAACACCTTCACTTCGATTGAGGTCAGGCAGTCACCGAACAGAAATTCGGGTTTCAGGAGGACACATTGTCAGATTCAGCAGATTTGATTTTGCCACTCTCCATCATGTGTTGGAGAAAAGTGAAGTGCTAATCTCGAATTTGCATCATCCTCTCCGGAGGCTGGTCCAACATAATGGCAGCTTTAGCCGGGTTGACAACTTCTTCATTAAATTCCAGACCCATATGGCAGAGATCATGGTCTAAAAGGACTTCGTTCAGTAAGGTTAATGTCATCGACACTGCCATACAGTAAGACAAAAATGTCAGCCAAAAAGACAAAGACCTTTGAAGTTAGAAAAAGACCTAGAAGCTCAAGTCAGCATCGGAGGCGTATCAACAGACTGGCACATCATCTGGGCCAAAACTCGTGTGCACAGATAGAATCCCACCATGGCGCATATACAAGACTGAAGTCCATGCACGCACGATGGAAGAAAGCTTCGGCACATTATCAGGACCTAAGTCCAAGCGCGTCAGCCGAAGCAGCTTCGACGCATCATTAGGACCTAAGTCCATGCACGTCAGCCGAAGAAGCTTCGACGCATCATCAGGACCTACGTCCACACGCGTCAGTAGAAGAAGCTTCGGCGCATCATCAGGACAGAGTCCATGCGCGTCAACACTGAAAAGTTTAGTCATGTCATTGAGATATGACTCATTCAATCGCATCCACGCGCCTTAGCAGTGGCGCAACAAAGTGTCCGTACATAAAAGCCCAAGGCAGCAGATCACCATCGATCATCGTCGGTCATACGTCGGTGGGCGTCTCTGCACAACGGGAGCTCTCCAAATCAGCCTCCACGGACTCCTTGCCTTTGCTCCTTCCTCGGCCAGCACCACCATGGGGAGTAGGGGTGTAACTCGGACAGGCTAAACCCGAGCCCGATCGGGTAAACCCTTTAATGGGTAGGGTTAGGATTGAAGATACTCGGGTACGGGCTCAGGTTTGGGTTTAAATATGTGAACCCGATCATAAATCGGGTTGGGCTCGGGTTCATGTGTCGGGTTACCCGAAGAACCCGACTTATATTAGACTTGATTGTCATACTTCTTAAATAAAAAGTTTAAATCCTAAATTTCTTCACCCAAACTCTTCAACTCTTTATCCTAAATCTTATTTCAGTTTGTATTTTGTAATGATTAAGACTTAATTGCTATTTGATTATGGGTTTAATATTACTTTTGTTTAAAATTGTTTCAATTAGTATAATAGAGCCCGATAAACCCGATGGACCCGAGCCAAACCCGATCCTCCAGACTTGGTCTTGGGCTTCATATGTTGAACTCGAGGTCGGCTCGGGCTCGGGTTCGGGCTCGGGCTAGGCTTATGATTCATTAGATTGGACTCGAGTTGACCTAAAGCCTGACCCAACTCGCCCGAGTTGCCCCTACTTGGGAGCCATCTCTCTAAGAAAGCTAGGGTTTTTGAAAAAAAGGAAGAAGGAGAAGAAGAAAGCAGAAGTAGAAGACTCTCTCACAGATGCCTGTTTATAAGCCTTAGCCACGTGCGTGAACCGATAAAGCCTGGCGTCATCAGCTGCCGCTTCGAATCTCGTAAAACTGACGGCTGCATATTTTCCAAAAGATTATCATTAATCTCTCAAAATTCAAAGCGTTATCTTCCTGCATTTAAAATTGAGAAGTGCGTGCGCCCCTACAGCAATACGCAGACTAGCCATGCGCCCAGAAGAGGCATGCGCCCTGAGTAGCTACTGTCCATGCTTCTTGGTTCAAAGTATTCCAAAACTTGGCAAAAAGTTCTGAAACTTTTGAAGGAGGTCTTGTAGAAGCATGAAATTTTCAGGCGCATCTAAGGCCAGAACACCTACGCCCCTAAATATCATGTGCCCCAAATTAATATGCGCCGAGGAACTCAAACAGAATACTTGGCACAGCAAAAACAACAAAGAGTAGAGACATAAAAGTTAAGATTTTATTTCATATGAAAGTCTATTACATGTCCAAAACTCTTTTATAAAAGAAATCCTACTATATAGAAGAAATCTTAAACTACAGCTAGGCGCATCATTTCGCAGGCGCATCACCCTGACATCTCAGTGTAGGCGCATCATCTTCTTTGTCAGAGTGAATCACTTTTTCGAGTGATTCGGCCAATGAAGCATTTATTGAGCAGAATGCAGATTAGCAATCAACCCAAACCCAGTGCACTTCCAACATAACAAAAATTAGGGCACGATGACCCCAATCTTTGAATGCAACAGGCACCCAATGTTATATTATATAAAAAAAACACCGCCGACAAGGGGTTCAAACATATGCTGTTGTGTCCATAGAAAACTCGGCACATCTCTTCTGAAGGAGTTCATCGTCAAAGCTTTATCGAACGTAGAGATCTGTAACCCACAGTGCAGTGTCTCGCCAAGGAGGAGGACTGGTCGAGTTCATCTCCATTTGAGAAGAAAAGTGAAATGGGAAGCAAACTTTTCTTCACGAAACTATTTATAGGCCAGGGCAACTTGTACCTATGTGCCAAGTGGCAGCCTCTTCGAATTCAGAGCAATGAACTTGCATTAATGTCGATGAATCTGCCTCTTCGAATTCAGTCGAGACAAACAGCCATCAATGCCTCGAATAACTCAACAGACGGACCAATGGGGATACGCCATACAACAAATGCACCTGTCAGCACTATGCGCTTCGTACTGATGCCCCTAATGGAGCACAGACCCATGCGCTCCGTAGGGCAAATTAATGCGCCCACACGATGCTTGCCACCCGTCGAAGCATTTAATGCTGAAGTGACTGAAACGACAGCAGCCTACGCCTCGATGTAACGTCCAAGTCCCAAAATACTTAGGACCAAGTACGTATATATGCCAGCTGCACATATATGAAGAATACTTCAATATATGAAATCCTCATATATATACATAAGCTGTATATATAAAGAATCACAGGCCAAAATATAATAACCTAATCTCATCACAGCTCAATACAGAAGATATAAGAGTCCGAACAAATGAGGGTAGCGGTTCTGAATGTCGTCCTCGTGCTCCCAAGTAGACTCTCCTGGCGAGTGATGCTTCCATGCCACGCAAACCAATGGTATAGATTGATTATAGATTGATTCAGCAACACCTTCACTCGGCGGTCAAGGATACCTACCGGTTGCTCTTGGCACGACAAGCTCGGACCAACCGTGATCTCGGAGTGATCGAGCACATGGCTGCTGTCTGCCACATATTGTCTCAGCTGTCACATGAAATACGTCATGTACTCCCTCTAGTGATGGTGGCAATGCCAATCTGTAGGCAACCTCTCCAACACATTCCAAGCCATCGAAAGGGCCGATGTACCTTGGATACAATTTGCCACGTCCTTCGAATCAAATCATGCCTCTAGTGGGGGGATATCTTCAAGAAAAAATGGTTGCCTTTCTTGAACTCCAAAGGTCGACGACGATTATCGGCCCACTACTGTCGATCATGTACTGCTCGCAGGTGGTCTTGTATCTTCTTCACCTTATCCACTGTACTCAAAACCAACTCGGGACCCAATATTTGTCGCTCTCCTATGTTGCTCCAACAAACAGGAGATCGACACTTTCTTCCATAGAATGCCTCAAACGGAGCCATCTGAATGCTCATTTGATAGATATTGTTGTAGGAAAACTCTAAAAGATGAAGGTGGTCTTCCCATGATCCGCCAAAGTCAAGCATATATGCTCTCAACATATCCTATAGCGTCTGAATCGTACGCTCTGACTGGCTGTCTGTCTGCTGATGGTATGCCATGCTAAACTTCAAACGCATACCCAAACTGTCTTGTATACTTCTCCAAAAGTGCGAGGTGAACCTTGAGTCACGGTCCAATACGATACTAACTGGTATACCATGTAGCTTTACTATTTGCTTTATATACATATCCACCAAAACTTCTGTGGACTATCCAACTCTAAAAGGTCAGAAATGGGCTGACTTGGTAAGCCTATTGTAGGCCTTAAAAATGACAGTCACGCTGAGTTGATCAGGACAGAGTCAAAAGTCACGCTGAGTTGATCAGGACAATATTAAAAAAGTCACGCTGGGTGACAGCTCATCATTTGTCAGAAATTTCATCATGACTGACAGAGACATGCCACGTATTACGGAACTCGAGAGATCACAGCCGACTATTGCGTGACTTTCGAAATCTTCTTCAGTAAGACTCAGCCTTCGTCAAGTTGGCGTACCAAAAGAGTTTCTTATCATTTAATGCGACTGACAAAGCAATCACTGTCAGAGATTTTGTGTCAGTCGAGGCACGCCAAATCGAGATAGCTGGCAGTCTTATCTCAAGTCTGCGTGTATTGTGAGATCTTCATCTCAAGTTTGCATGGATTCTGAAGTTTTCTTCCTCAAGTCTGCGTGGATTTTGAAGCTTTTTGCCTCGAGTCTGCGTGGATCCTGAAGCTTCCTGCCCCAAGTTTGCGTAGATTTTGAAGCTTTCTGCCCCGAGTCTGCGTGGATTTCGTCTTCAACAAGTCTGCGTAGATTTCATCAAATTGGAGTACGTGGCAGCCATGCCACTGATCTCTCGCCTGCGTGTCCTGTAACTTGCACACGACTCATGCATGATCGCCATGTGTCCAACAGTTACAGGCCACGTCCAGTAACTTCTCACAACCTTGCGTATGTTAAATCCTGCGTGATTTTCAACTAAGCACAGGCTGTGAAGACAGTTATCCTTTCAGTTTTATTTTTGACTCTATAAATAGAGTTTTTTTCATTCATGTACAGATATATAGTTATCTACTGTCAAAATTTTGAGAGCTTTTCTTCTTCGCATAGTCCAAGGGATAAAGTGATCGTCTTCTAGATCAGATTCCCACAGTTGTAATTTTCCCAGAAACACAATAAATAAAGAGAATTTATTTATAGAAAACAAATTGGCGACTCTGCTGGGGAAAACCATCTCCTCTTCTGAGATGGCAACAACTCAATGCGACACTTCGTCAATCGGCTCGACGAAGAAGGTGATGACGATCCAATTCGATCAACTCGCCTAAGAAATGCAGCGGGCTAAGGGGCAAGCCCACTTCAGCCTCCATCATCACTGCCAAGTGAAGGGACACTCTGTCTATGTCCCTAAGAATCAGTTGGTAGTCAATGGTGAAGTCTCTGCCACAGTGTCTACTCCTAACACTGGCAAGAACTCTACTGCAAGCACGCACACTCTTGTGCGCTCGAAGATGACAGCATTCAAAAGTCGCTGACAGTACTGGCTCCTTAGCCAAGTCTGTTCCAGCGTGCAAATTCAACTCTAAAAGTCACTGACAGTACTGGCTCCTTAGCCAAATCTGTTCCAGCGTGTCTCTCTAAAACCAAAAATCACGCTGACAGTACTGGCTCCTTAGCCAAATCTGTTCCAGTGTGTATTTCCAAAATCAAAAGTTACGCTGACAGTACTGGCTCCTTAGCCAAATCTGCTCCAGCGTGCAATTTACCCCTAAAAGTCACGCTGACAGCGCTGGTTCTTAGCCAAGTCTGTTCCAGTTTGTACTTCCAAAGTTAAAAGTCACGCTAACAGTACTGGTTCTTTAACCAAGTCTGTTTCAGCGTGTATTTCATCTAAGAAGAATAGCTCTTTAGCTATCTCTTCTTCTTTGCCAAGTTCTACTAGAACTGGGGGTGGTCTTCCACACAAAGTCCCTTCGAAAAGAATAACTCTTTAGTTGTTCCTTCTGCTCCTGTAGTTTTTACTTCAGGAACAGCTTTGACTGACAATTTTGTTAGTCAAAGAAAAGGAGATGGTCTTTTGACTACTCTTCCTTCTGGACATTCTATGTCTCAAACCTTGAATGAGTCTAAGAAGAAACATTCTGTAATGTCTTTCTTTGACTTTTCAAATTGGGCACAGAATTTGTCCATAAAAGAGGGTTTGTTACCAACTCCTAATCAAGGGATGGTTCTATTTTTCCTTCTCTGCAAATATCCAGATCAATGGAAGAAAACTCCAAGTTTCCAAAACTAATGTGTCACCCCATTGATCTAAGAACAAAACTTAGCACTTCTGGTGTTAAGAAACCACATCAGTTGGAAACAAGGATAAAAGATCCAGATGCAGAGTATGCTAGAAACTATGTGGCTCATATTAATCATTCTTTATATAATCAAGAGCCATCAAGAACCAAGAACAGGAAATATACTCCTCAATCTTCACAAACAGATTTACGAGAATATCTTCAACAGAAGAGAAGGAGTAATTCTGTGTCAAAAGATCATGCTGAGTGTGACTTCCAGCCAAGAGTCATAATTCAATGCAGATGTCAATCAATGGCTCATGACCATGTTGATCGTGAATGTGACTTCCAGCCAAGATTACAATGCAATACAGATGTCAAACTAAACGACAATCTGTCTTCAAGGATTCAGTATGAACCTATGCCTGATGAAGATGAGCCTTTGTTTGCTTCTGTCAACATGACCTCTCGGGATGCTGGGGGTAGACTGATAGTCCAGATGGAGTATATAGAAACACCAGAGCAAGAGTCTTAGCTTCTAGTCAAAGAAATTTGATCTCTGAAGATGATTCTGAATTTCTAGGAGAATCTAATTTCCCACCTCTTCCTACTGGGGGTAGTTCTCCTTTAAATGATTTTGATGCACGAAGCAGTGATTCAGAGCATACAACATCCACTAATTCATCAATAATCCTCGTACAGTCACTACATATATGGTGGATGGGAATACTGAATTGAACAATGAACCTTCCTCTTCGGTGACTCCTCAGGACCAAAGAATTGCTTCTTTGGAACACAAATGAAGTCTATGGCTGATACTATGAAGTCGATGTATGAACTCATGACAGCTCAGTTGCAGAATCGACAGACTGTATCAGATGCCATACCAACTGACACTGATATAAGTCCAGTACAAGTTCCTCCAGCAGTACAATCCAATACTCCTGGACCAGCTCAACCAAATCCTAGTCTCTCTGGAGCTGGGGGTAGTACTTACAATGCTGTTCCTCCTCCTAACTATTCTCTACAAGTTACAACTCCACAATCTTCTGGAGTTGTTAATGAAGAATTGAGGAATCTCAAAACTCAATTCGAGGCATTCAAACAGAAAGATGGTTTACAAAGGTTAGGCATCAAACAACCTTATCCGATAGAATGGAAGCAAGTATCGTATCCTCCTAAATACAAGCCTCCTACTATCTCATTCTATGATGGAACCACTTCTCCAAGTCAGTTTATTAATCACTTTGAAGTGATGACTGACCATTGCAACCAAGTGACGCCCTCCTTACTCGGGTGTTTATTGGATGTCTCAAGGGAACTGCTTATGAATGGTATAGAAGTCTCCCAGATGGGTGCATTACCTCATTTGCCGGTTTCAAACAGATGTTTCTTGAACGGTTCTATGAAGGGCTCAATGACATGACTATGTCTGCTCTTATTAATCAAGCAGAAAAATAATGAAACTACAGAGGATTACATTGAACGGTTTCGAAGAGAAGCTCTGAAGATGCCTCTTGGAACTCCAGATGCTGTCACCATCGACACATGCAAATCAAACTTGTTGCCAATCATCAGCATGTGGACAGGATCCACCCAATTCCAAGACTGGCCTTCTTTCATAGTTAGTGCCAAGGCTGCAGAAATTAGTGCTGAAACCTTCAAAGGTTTAGGAGTGCAGATGACTCCCAAAGAAACAGGTCAAGGTACTAACAAAAAATAATGCTCGCAAAGGAAAAGAAACTCTTGAAGTTAATCTTCAGAGCAAAGATGCATCAACTGTTCAAACTTCTCCTACCTCTACAACTCAACAACCAAGAACACCTCGCCCCAAAGAAGAATACTCTTTCGATGATGACGATGTCCTTGGTATCTTTGAATGTCTGCTGAAAGGTAATAAAATACAATTACCTGAAATCAAGAAACCTGATGAAGCTGGTAAGACAGATCATCCCAAATACTGCCCATATCACAGAATGTTGGGTCACACAATTCGTACATGTTATGTACTGAAAGGAAAGATCCAAGAAATGATTAAATCTGGAGCTATCTCCCTTACTCCAAAAGAGAAGACCGTCACCTCCAACGTCGTCTCTATGCAATTCGGAGATTTCCTCCTCAACTCCTTGAAAGTGGGATCGTTCCTATTCCCAAGGCAACTCTTGAGATAGTGAATATTCTTCCTCCACAATCTGAAGGATTATGCCAATCACTTTAGAAACAGGAGAAATCATGTGGATCCATCCTGATCTAGTGGCAGATTTTGACTCTCCTCTTCTTCAAAAGACTACATCTCGAAAGTCCAAGAAGGCTGAAAAGATTAAGTCATGTCATATGACTTCTCTTGGATCTACCTCTGACACAGAGCCAAAAGAGAAGGAAGAAGCACTTGCTACTCGAACAGGGAAACCTTATCTAAAGGATTATTCCAAGAATCCTGAGGATACTCCTGATATCCCTCCAGCTGATAAAGATGCTCCTAATGTTCCTCCTGAAGAAGAATCATCTACTGCACCTGTTCCTTCAACTACACCAGTTGAACCTATTCCTCCTAAATCACAGTTCTGGAGAAAGGCAAACAACAGGCTCGGTTTGATAAACCAATCAAGAAGTCCCCTCCTCTTGGGCTTCAGAAGCCTTACAACTTCGACATTCTAGCTCAACTTGCTAATACTCCAGCTAGAATGTCCCTCTTTGAACTTCTACGTCTTTCTAAAGAACTCGGGAGACGTTAAGTGAAGCACTTCTTCAAGCGACTCTTGTCTTGCACAATTGAAGAAGCCAGATGCAGAACCTGCCACTTGCTTACATTGCAACAGTGTATTGGAGATTATCCCAAATATCACCTTTACACAAGACGACATGCTATTGGAGGATAATCGACATGATCGGCCTCTCTACTACACTGGTTATATCGATACGATGAAGATAGATCGTATCCTCATTGACCCAGGGTCTGCTATAAGCATAATGCCAAAGAGTCTGTTGGATGAACTAAAAATCCCTCTTCACAAGCTCTCTAAGACGGTTACTACTATCTTGGGATTCAATCAAAGCCGAAGCGAGCCTTTGGGAAAGATTCATCTGAAGCTTCAGATAGGCGATTTCAGATCCAAAGTCACTTTCTATGTGATTGAGATCGTGGGATCCTATAATCTTCTTCTTGGGAGGCCCTTTCTTCATGAAAATAATTGGTGCCTTCTACTCTTCATCAGTGTTTTAAGTACATTGATAGCAATGGAAGAGTACAAAAAGAAGTTGCTGATATAAATCCCTTCCATGGGGTTGAAGCTTATTTCAATGATTCCCGAATGTACAAAGAAGAGTATACAAGGGTCATACAAGCTATGGAGAAAGAGGATTCACAAAGTGAGACTTTAATAATCCCTGTTAAAGGTCGAGCTACTCAGCAACAATCTCCCAAACCCTCTGGAGAAGGTTCTTTCATCATTCCAGTGAGTGGACGGATCTCTCCGTTGCCTCATTCGTCTGCTCAAGATACAATGATCATTCCTGTTAGTGGGCGTACTACAATTCCTGTATCTTCACAGGATACTCTGCTAATTCCAGTTGGAGGGCGGATTACTCTTCCATCTCAAGCTTCAAGGGAGCTCACCTCTTCTGAGCCATTTGTTATCGATCTTAATCGAAACAAAGCTTCTTCTCATTCTTCTTCTTCCCTTTAGTCATTGACTTGCTAAAATCTCTAAGGCTCAGCCTTCTCCCAATGTAAATATTGCTGCTTTTACATTTAATGAAAAGTCTCCATCTTTGCAGTACGCTGATGTGTGTAATTATGTTCATAGTTATTTACATTTGTTAGATGACTTGAGCACAATAACCATAGGAGTTGTACAGACTGTTCATACAGATGTATCCTAGAACCTGTACAATCTTCATACTTTCTAGTTCCCAGCAGAAAGCCAGGAGACATTCCAATATTCTTCTACAAAGGGCCCCAAAGTCCTTCTGATTTAGAAGATGATGACAAAAATGATGATACTGGAAGATTACAACTACGTCGCTATAGTCAGCAATCTAAAGACATCATCAAAAATATGGGCTATGACTTCAGAACTGGCCTCAATAGTGGAAAAGGAAGAAAAATGCCTGTTCGTATTCCTCCTCTGAAATATGGGAGGACGAAATGCGGATTAGGCTATATTGCTCCTACTCCTTTCATCAATATTATCCATGAAGATCCTGAATCTGACGAAGATAAGAGATCTGATTCTTCTAGTACCACTTCTTGGGATTCCGATACGAGTATCGGTAATTTCTACTGCAACATTCTGTCTTCCAACATGGTTTCCATTGACCGTTCTGAAGAAAGTGATGAAGACGAAGAAGAGTTTGAAATCTCACCTGAATCAGAACAATGGGCCCAAAGATTAGATAATCAATGGGAGTTCCGTTTCGAGCAAAAAGAACCTCCGACTGAAGATAAACTTGTTCAAATAGATGTTGGTGAAGAGGGATCCCCAAACCAATATTCATCAGTGAAAGTCTTTCAGAAACTGATAAGCAAGACATGATCAAACTTATTCGTGATTACATCGACGTCTTCGCTTGGAGTTATGAAGATATGCCAGGGCTTGATCCACAAATTGCAACTCACAAGCTCAATATCTTGCCGAATGCTAAACCGGTCAAACAACAACAGCGACGATTTCGTCCAGACATTATGGATGCAATTGAAGCTGAAGTTAATAAACTCATGGCCTCCGGGTTTATTAGAGAGGAACAACATCCCGATTGGGTGGCTAACATAGTTCCTGTCCTTAAAAAGACTGGCAAGATCAGAGTTTGCATAGACTTCCGCGATCTCAATGCGGCATGTCCTAAAGACGAATTCCCTCTACCAATCACTGATGTCATGATCGATAATACCTGTGGGTTTGAAACGGATGTCATTCATGGACGGGTATTCTGGATACAATCAGATTAAAATGTTTCCAGACGACGAGAAGCACACTTCTTTCAGAACCGATTGGTACATTGTTATACAGTTATGCCATTCGGTCTCAAGAATGCAGGAGCAACTTATCAACGAGCTATGAGCACTATATTCCGTGAACATCTGCGGAAAACAGTCGAATGCTACGTTGATGATATTGCAGTCAAAAGTCGACAAAAGGAGGATCACATCCAAGATTTGAAGACTAATTTGATCTAATGCGTAAGCATCAATTAAAGATGAACCCTACTAAGTCCTTCTTAGGTGTCTCTAGTGGTAAATTTCTCGGCTTCGTCATTACCTCTAAAGGTATACACGTGGATCCCGAGAAGATCAAAGCCATCCAAGAGATGCGTCCTCCACGCACCTTAAAAGAGCTACGAGGATTTCAAGGAAGGATCGCTTATATCAGGAGATTCATCTCTAATCTTTCAGGACGCTGCAGACCATTCAACAAACTTATGAAGAAAGGTGTCTCTTTTGTCTGGAATGATGAATGTCAGAAAGCATTCGATGATATAAAACAATATCTGATGAGCCCTCCAGTATTGGTACCTCCCGTCAGGAATTCCATTCTCCTATATACCGAGCAATGAGTCATTCATTGGGTGCATTGCCGCGCAAAAGAATAAAATGGTCATGAACAAGCCATTTACTATCTCAGTCGTACTATGACCGGAGCTGAACCTCGATATTCATCGGTCGAAAAAGAATGTCTAGCCTTGATGTTCGCTGTCAAAGACACGTCATTATATCATTGGCCAGACTATTCATGTCATTTCTAAGATCAATCCTATACGGGTCATGATGAAGAAACCAGTGTTTTGAATTCTCGATTAGCTAATTGGGGAATCCTACTGCTCATATGATAGCATATATCCTCAGAAATCAGTCAAAGGACAAGCTTTAGCCGATTTTCTGGCTGCTCATTCAATTCTAGAAAATTCAAAACTCTATGACCAAATTCCAGATGAGGTCTTAGATTCAAACCAAATTGCTGAAGAAGATCCTACTTGGCGTCTCTTCTTTGATGGAGCTTCAAGGATAGGTCCTAATGGTGATATTGTCGCTGGAGTTGGAATTGTTCTTGTATCGCCAGAAGGTCTTGCTATCCAACGAGCTTATTCTCTTGATCAACCATGTTCAAATGTAGCTGAGTACAATGCATTGCTCATTGGTCTTCAACTCGCTAAGCATCTGAATATTCAACATTTGGAGGCGTACGGAGACTCTAAACTCATTGTCAATCAGATAAGGGGGACTTATGAAGTTCGCCATCAAGATCTGGTTCCTTATCATAGATCAGCTATATCTATGGCTTTTCGTTTGAAGAATTCTTCATTGAACATGTTAGGCGAGCATGTAACACGGAAGCTGATGCTCTAGCTAATCTTGCGGCGGTGTTAGCTATTCCGATTAGACGGCAACAAATGATTATTGTTCGCAATCGAGAATTATTTCATCTGGAAAATAACCTAACTCTAGGGCTTCCAATTGACATTGAAGAATCAACATCTCATGACGTCAACACAACAAGAGGATTTGGATTTAGTCGTAAATCTTTGTCATCTTCATCTGATTCCAGCATGGAATTTATCTTCAGTAACTCGGCCGAGAATCAAAATACGGATAAAGATTGGAGACTTCCTTTCTTAGATTTCGTATTGTATGATATTCTTCCGGATGATCCGAGTGAGGCAGCATCTATCAGACGACGATCACTCAGATTCTATTACAATCATACAACAAAGACCTTATATCGTCGAGCTTATGATGGTTTACTTCTTCGATGTGTTGCCGGTGACGAGGCTCAACAAATTATTCGCG
>JANAVB010026531.1:0-21410 GCA_029216955.1 Iris pallida
ATGCAAGCATGAATGTAATGTAATAATAGATGTAATGTATGCAATATACAAGTTAATGAGATGTAATGTTCTATGTTAACACAAATCCTATATTACCTCATGTACCCCTTACACTATGTAGACACTATCACACTTGACACTTTGTTCACTTACACGTTGACACTCTTTGATATGTATACCCTATGTATGCCCATTTAAGCCTTAATTTCCCCTTTGCCATGTTCACATACACACACATAGCCTCTTAAATAAGTATTTATGAATACAGTTAACTTAGCTATGTATGTATATTATATATATGTTAGCATATTGTGTTGTAATATATAAGTTTATATAACCATTTGAAATGCCATGATTATAGACCTAATGTTGAATACCAATATATGTATGTGTATATATGTGTAGACATATATAGTTTAAAGTAATAGATTACCTAGTGTATATCCAATGTGAATTCTTGCCTATTTGAGTATTGAATAATTGCATGCTATATAGAGTTAGGTGTATGTTGGCTTGTATAGCCTTGTATTGATGTGTGCTTGCTAGGATAGTCTTGGTTAGGCCTAGTAAGACTTGCTGGTTTAGGACATGACCGAGTTTGACCTAGTTTGACTAGTGCAGTTGACCAGAGTTGACCAAGGGTTGACTTTGGCCTAGTTTGACCTAGATTCATGTAGAATGCATTGTAGTACTTTATATTACCCTTCTGGACATGTTGTGACTTGTGATGTTCTAATTAGGAGCCATACACCTCTCCTCGGACAGTATCTTTACCTTGGACATTCAGATAGCAGGCGAGTACATTCTCTGATCATTTCATAACTTGTTTAGAATTATATTCCTGCTCCAGTTTACCTTATTTAATGCTGTCACGATATTATCACGGATTGGTACTATATGGATCCCTACATTGAGATGTTATCCCCCTCGGGAGCATCGGATACATTATGTCATGTGTTTCGTGTACATCATGTATTCCTCGCTCTCATGTTATTCATGTTTCTTATGTGCTTCATGTTCGTTCATGCATGCTCGTGTACTCTCATGAATAGGTCATGTTTCCCATGTATCTCATGTATAACCTATATTGTATGTGCACTCATTTATGAGCCTTCATGTGAATTTTATGTGCACCCATTTTTGGCCCCCCTTTTGAACTTCATGTGCACTCATGTATGAGCTCTTATGTATACTTCATGTGCACCCATTTATGGGCTTCATGTGAAAACCATGTACGTAACATAACTTGTTTGGATCCTTGTGTATTGATTGGGGTATGGGAGAATATAAATAGCCATGTGAACAATTCCAAAGTAGTATAGCCATGTGCGCCTCTTTAGTATAGTCATGTGCAAATCCAGCCGTTCACATGTCGACTTTGTACTCTAAATCACTAGTCACTGGTAGCTCTCTACTTATAGTAGATATTTCTATTACAGTTCTCTCTCTGTTTACATCATGTACTTCCTTTCAGTTTTATGTATCGTACTGTCTTCCATGTTTATATTTTCTACCATGTTATGATCTGCGTGAGATGTATTGTGCTCGCTCCTGTCCTGACTGGACCTGTTGATAAATTTTACAGATAGCCTGGGATTGCCTGCTAGCCTAGAGGAGACATAGTAGAGATTATTTAGATAGTTATTTCATTTTGTCTAGAGTTGTATTTACTTGTGGATTACTGTATTTGAGTTTTGAGATGTATTACTGGGATTATGTATCTTAGACACTTAGACTTCTATCTCATGTATCTCCTTTGAATTTTATGTTTATCTATCTTTATCATTCTACCTTAGATTGTGATTGAGTTGTACCTCTGTGTTGGCCTCCTTATGGAGAGTATTCATATTATGCTAGTTATAGTTCATGACCTAGAACAGCATTCTACTGTCGATACTGCGGCGTAGGCTGGGCATTGTTACGTACTCGTACCCTCACGGTGGGTGCGGGTCGTGACAGTTCCAGCAGAGGCCCTCACCTTATCAGAAGCCCGTTTGCATTACTGCGAAAAACAAGGACATCTCCAGAGCGACTGCAGGACTCGCCTCGGATTATGCTTGAGATGTGGATCCAATCAGCACATGCTCAAGTATTGTCCAGAGCAATATGCAATAGTACAAACTCGGCAGAACCCGAGACCCACAGCTCCAGCTCTTCCAGCACTACGGCCCGTAGTAGGAGCACCTCGTCCACCATTGCCTCCCCAAGGCGTACAGTACAACGAGGCCAGAGCTCAGGGCCCAGGACAAAATTATGGGTAGGTATTCTCACTTGTTGTTGAGGATATAGAGACAGAGGCGGAGGTCATAGCAGGTATGGTTTTAGTTACATATTTTCCTGCTATTATATTATTTGATACTGGAGCCACACATTCATTTATAGCCACTAGTTTTGCCACTAGACACAGCATTCCCATCACACCCTTAGCTAAGAATGTTAAAATCCTCACTGGAGGAGGAGTTATACCTGTTAGTGGTGTTTGTAGACTTATCCTGTAGTGATAAATGGCAGAGAGATGATGGCACGACTTCTTGTATTCCCTATGCCGACATTTGATGTGGTTCTTAGAAAGGACTGGTTGAGCCAGCATTTCGCTCTCATAGACTGCCATAGGAGCATGTAGGAGCGTAAAAAGTGCTTCAGAGAAAGGGTCAAAGAGATGGATCATTTCATTCATAAGTGATTGGTTTTACCCCAAACAGAGCGGTTAATCTCTTTACGCCCAAGATAAGGCTAATCACTTTACGCCTAAAGCAGGCTGACCACTTTACGCTCGGGTCTATACCCATGGTTTTACGCCAAGGACGGATCAGCCACTCTTACGCTGGACAAAACTGTCAAATCTCGTATTTAATGCAAACTCTGACATGGAGATCTTAATGATAGCATATATCACAAAGGGATTTGTTTTATACAGAGACCAATGTTGTCGTTTAGTATGTGGATTGAGCTACTTTACGCTCACACTATGGCTTCTTTTACGCACGAAGACTATACGAGCTTTTACGCTCAACAGCTGACGTGTGCGTAAAGTCTATTTGGGCTATTTTACGCTCAAGGTTATTTAACAACCACTTTACGTGGGAAGTCTTTGTCAAGGCTATTTTACGCCTAATCTACTGCTTTACGCTCAGAGTACATTGTGGCTACTTTTACGCCCTATTCTCCTCCGCCAGCTTGGAACGTAGTCTGCCTACGTGGCTTTCATGCCATTCTTCTCGAAGAACGTGTATACATGCATCCTACTCTTACTGAAATAATGGGACACATGTCAACATATGCAGAGGTTAGCTTCGATCGTGGGTGGCAGTTGTTAGCGTAAAGATGGAACTTTTGCTAAGTTTTTACGCATAAGAGCCCAAGTCTATAAATAGACTTATTTTTCTCATAACAAGGGGACAGAGACAGGAGAGAATACAGAGATCAGAACTTACAGATTTTGATTCTCCAGAGCATTCTTCTTCAACCTTTCTTTCAGAACAGAGTGAAGCAAAGCAGGAAAGCATTCGGCCTCGCCATCAGTGCCCAAGTGCGTCGATACCTTTCTGGTGACTTAGTTCTTCCAGTTGTTCAACTTCAAGCAGTGATCTTCATCATCATCATATGGTCCAAGGAACAAAGTGATCATTTACGAATCAGACTTCTACAGCAATACTTTCCCAGAATCAAATTTGTACTTCTTGTACTTTTTCTCGTTTTATTTTCAAAAGCCAATTCCTCAAAGGTATTTTATTAAGTGAAACAAAAATGGCGACTCTGCTGGGGATGACCTTCTCCTCTGACGAGGAGGCAATTGCTCAATATGATGATGTTTCGGTCGGTTCGACCAAGAAGACTCTGGTTGTACACTTCGACCAGACTGCCTACGAAGAAATACTCCGAACTGGGGGTGGTTCTCGCTGCTCCAATGTTCAAAAATCTTGCAAAGCACGAAAAGTTTGGATTCCTAAATCCAAAGTAGCTGCTGATCTCTCTGTTGCTTCTGATAGCAAGGGAATTCTTCCCACTCCTGTCGTAGGGGCTCCCGTTCGTAACGAGGCAGTCCTTACTTCGACGTCGCTCTCTAAGTATGACAATTTGTCTTCCGTCTGTGACGGTGTAGATGATCAGGTTCCACGCCCACTGCATAAGAACCAGGTTTTACGCTCAGTGGGTAAAAACCAAGTTTTACGCTCAAGGCATAAGAATGAGTCTCCCATTTATAATGTGGCAGATTCTAATGCTTCAGAGTGTAAAAATAAGTCTCCCGTCTGTGACGTGGTAGACACACACAAATTACGCTCTTCGTGTAAAGGAAAATCTCCCGTCTGTGACGTGGTAGATAACCAATTTTTACGCTCTACGAGTGAAGGTAAGTCTCCTGTCCATGACAGTGTAGATAAAATTCACAAAGATATTTTCACATCTAATGTGAATGTACCTAAATATTTGCAGCGTAAAAATCATGTTGGTAAAACTTCAGTTCTACACCAACAGTCTTCTTATACTGCTCTACATAAAGTACCAAATCTACAAATTACATACAATGAAAATGGAGTCCTTCGTGCTAAAAAATCTCAAGATTTACGCACACAACTCCAAACGCGTAGAAATAAACAATTTGGTTCTGCGAATGCAGCCAGTAATCTTCTTTATACACAGGGTACTAAACGTTTCTCCACCCCTAATGTAATAAAGAAGACTACTCTCTCCACTCCTTCTGACTTACGTGAATTGTTAATGCAAAAGCGTAAGAATAAGCAATCTCCGATGATATTTCCCCAAGAAAAACATCATTGTGATTATCACCAGGTTGTGATCAACTGTTGTTGTTCGGCTTCAAAACGATCAGTTTTTGATCGATTAAGTTTTAATCCGCCTCAACATCAAGCTGAAGACCAAGAACATGAGCTGTCATATGCATCAGTCAACATGGCATCTCATACTAACAGAGGATGACGTCCAAGACGGAATATGTCCCAAACTCCAGGTCAGCAACAGTTCAACAGACTTCTTGATTCTTTTGAGGGAGTATATCAAAATACTCGATCAAGAAGACAAAGGTAAATTGCAGACTTCTGATTCAGAAGCTGGAGGTACTCAATCATTTGAGTCCGAGACTGACAGTGTGGATTCATACTTCTATACAAATCCTTCTGTATCTTCAAGAGAGGTTGAATCCTACGCTGTTGGAGATGAACCAGAGACTTCATCCGTTAATACAGAACAGCGTCTCACTGCCGTTGAGCAATCACTGAAAGACATGCTTAACATGGTGCAAAACATGCATCAGATAATATTGAATCAGCAAACTGCTCAGCCGACAGTAGTGACACCGGCACCAGTAGTAGTACCAACTCAAGATAGTCAAGGGGCTGAAATACCTTTGAATGTTCAGGAGCCTGCTGTTAATCAAAATTCTTCATCTCCAGATTCCATCATTCCTGAAGACGTACCACCTCCAGTGGGGGTTACGGTACATCCAACGACAATTCAATCAAATGTGCTTCCTCAAACCAGTGAAGCCATTCAAGCAGTGCGTGAGCTCAAAGCACAGTTTGAAGTTCTGAGGCACAAAGATCAGCTCCAGAGGTTAGGGATCAAGCAACCTTATCCACCTCATTGGAATGATGTACCCTTTCCACCAAAATTCAAGCCACAATCTATGGTTTTGTTCGATGGAAAAGCATATCCCAGTCAATATATCAATTACTTTGATATTATTACTGTACACTTGTAGAAAGATGACGCTCTTCTCACTCGAGTGTTCATCGGGTGCCTGACGGGTTCGGCTTATGATTGGTATCAAAGTTTACCCGACAATTGCATTTCGTCTTTTGACGAATTTAAGGCAATGTTTCTCTCCCGCTTCTATGAAGGAGGTATGGACATGAACATGTCCTCCTAGATAGAAATCAAACAAAAGGAGAAAGAAGATACTCGGACGTTCATCGAACGTTTCCGACAGGCTAATTTAAAGATGCCTCTTGGTATGCCAGATTCAGCGTTGATTGATACATGCAAGATGAATCTACGACCATCCATCGCTGTTTTACGGGTTTCCAATTCTCAGATTAGGCTTCGTTCATCATAGCAGCGGTTTCAGCTGAGACCAATGGTAGGTTGGCTCGTGAACATAGGATAATTTTTGCCTCAGATGATAGAGGAAAGAAAAGTAATCCTGGTAATAACCCCAACAATCTTAATATGAAGGGAAAGATACCCTCATGGTTAATCTTTCCAAGAATAAAACGATGCTGAATAGTCAGGAATCTTCCAGGCCAAAGGAAGAATACTCTTTTGATGAGAGTGATATCCCAGAGATATTTCAGTGTCTGGTAAAGAGTGGCAAACTTCAGATTCCAGAGCCAAAGAGGCCTAATGAGGTGAATTTAACTGATAATCCCAAATATTGTATCTATCATAGATACATTAATCATCCTACCAGTGCTTGCTATGTCCTGAAGAAGAAAATCTAGGAAATGATAAATGGCGGTGCTATCGCTTTAACCAATGGTGACCATATGGTTACAACCAATATGGTTTCTCTTCAGTTCGGAGATTTTCCTCCACAGCAAGTCCCAGATGGAATTATGCCAATTCCAAAGGCGACGATGAAGATCGTGAATATCCCGCCTGCCAGAGAAAAAAATACAGGATTGCTGTCGCTCACACTAAAAAATGGTAAAATCATGTGGGTACATCCTGACTTAGTGCCTGAGTTAGAAAATAAAGATAAAACTTCAAAATCCAAGAAGAGTAAGAAAGTCAAAACCTGCAACATGATTTCACATGTTATTCCAGATCCTGATGACTTGGATCATCTATGGGATGGCCTTCCTTTAGACGATAGACTGAAAGGACTGAACATCTGTCCTCCAAGTCTAGCTCCTCCTACTAAGCTCAAGCTTACTTACCAGCAGTGGCTAGCCATGAATAGTGTTCCTTTATACCGGGCGCAACAAGTCTTCGCTGCTTATAAAAAAGCTCCGACAGGTATTCTTCCTCGTATCCCGAATCTTTCTCCTCCTGTGGCTATAATGACATCTATTTTCTATTTCCCTGAGGTTACAGAAGGTCTTGCTTTTTCCTCTTCCTCTGTTGGAACACCTGTCAAAAGTCTGCTGCCCACTCACTTGTATAGTCAACAATCTGTCCATCTCATGAAGAAGATGGGTTATGACTTTCAAAAGGCAGAAGGTTTGAATTATGATAAAGGAATACGACTTAGTTTACAGATTCAAAGTCAAAATTTCACTGTTGGATTGGGTTCTGGAGTTCCTCGTAACAATCCACACAAGAAAAAGGCTAAGAGAGGGGAGACAAAATCCTGTAATATGGTACTTCCTTCTCCTGAGTCTGAGGAAGAAACTTTTACTGGTACAAGATCTGAAAAGAGTACCATAAAGACTACGAGGGATCCTCCAAAGAAGCCGAAGACGTAGTGAAGACAATACCAACTCAACCCTCTCATGTTCCTGCTAAATCTTCCGTGGTTGAAAAGGGGAAACAGAAAGCAGTGCGCTTCGACGTCCCATTGAAGTCTGCTTCCAGTCAGGGGGTGGTGATGAAGCCTTACAAGTTTGATATTCTGGCTCAGTTGGCCAATACTCCGGCTAGACTATCTATATTTGAGTTGCTTCGCATTTCCAGAAAAAGCAGAGAGACTTTGAGTGAAGCTTTACTTCAGGCATATTCATGCTTGGCTCAACTCAAGAGTCCTGATAATATACCAGTGTCATGTCCACAATGTCATAGTGTGATGGAAGCAATTCCCAACATCACCTTTACACAAGAAGATATGCTGTTGAAGCATAACAAGCATGATAGGCCTTTGTGCTACACTGGGTATATTGGATCTACTGAAATTGACAGGATTTACATTGATCTCGGGTCTTCAATTAGCATAATTCTTCAGAGTATGCTAAGGCCCCTGAGGATTCCTACTAGTGATTTGACTTACACTAGTACTATGATAGTCGGTTTCAACTCTGGCAAGAGCAAACCATTGGAGAAGATTCGTCTGCAGATTCAGATCGATGATCTTCGAACCGTGGCAACTTTTTATGTTATCAACTCAGACGTCTCCTATAATATCCTTTTAGGGAGACCGTGGATTCATGAGCACAATATTATACCTTCAACTCTCCACCAATGCTTCAAGTATGTAGATTCCCAAGGAGTCGTGAAGACTTAGTTCGCTGATATCAATCCCTTCAAGGGTGTCGAAGCCTATTTTTCTTATTCAAGGCTTTATAAACAAGAGCATGTGAACGAGATATCAGACATGGCTGAAGATCAATCACCCACTGAGGATCAGTCTAGTAATGAAGATCCGCCAGAGGAGCAACCTTTGAAGATCATAGTCAAGGGACATATCCAATCCCAATCTGTTAATGTCAACCTCTGATAATCAAGGTTAAAGGAAGAACTCAAACTGCATCTGAGGAATCAACAAATATTCCTGCTAAGAGCCAAGCTCAACCTTTTATTATCAAGGTCAAAGGGTGTACTTCTTGTACGAATGATCCAGAACCACCATTGATTGTCAATCTTGGAAAAACTACGCAGAAGACAGATAATGGTCCACTGATGATTAATCCGAAGCGTAGCAGTCAAGTCATAAATGATGTAAATATTGATCATTCTGTACTTTTTGATATCAATGAAGATTTCCTTTTCGAGTATATGGCTGTCAAGTTTATCGAAAGCATGACTTTATCTTCTGATAATCAAAGTCATCGATATAAAGACAACATTGAGCCAGAAGAAACTTTATACATCGATCATAAGGAAAATTCTTTCCCTCCTCATATAGATGTTGAACCTTATGCTCAAAGGTTCCTAACATCTTCTCTCTATCTTCTACCTGTAGCCGCTTCATCACAAGCTTGTGTAACTTTTAGACGTCACGAAGAATCTTATTTCGTGGTTCCGTCTGATAAAAAAAACAAGCGCCAAATTGTGTTTGTCCTGGCTAGAAATATTCCTGTTGCTCAGGCAGATGAGTTGAAAGATAAAGACAAAGGAAGAATCTGAATTGACAAGTATAGTCAATAATCTATCAAGATTATCCAGAACATGGGATATGATTTAAAGACTATGCAAGGTCTCAATCAAGGCAAGGGTAGACGACTACCATTATGTGGTGATCTGTTTTACCAAAAGACTCGTCATGGGTTAGGATATAATCCGTCCTACACATTTTATGACGATATACAAGAAGAATTCTCTTCTAGCTCTTCGCAATCATCGGATTTAGAAGAAGTCCAATTTATTGAAACTGATATGTCTCGTTCCTTATATAATGAATCTGGACAAGTATTTTCAGTCAATATGGTTCAAACTGATGATGAATCTGAATTATTTGAGAATGACCCTTGGACTCAACAGATGGATACTCAGTGGGAACTCCGTTTTGAACAACGACAGCCACCTACAGAGGATGAGGTTATCCAGATTGATGTTGGAGATGGAACTACCTCTAAACCAGTATTCATTAGTACGAATCTTTCTGAAAATAAAAAGAACAGTTGATAAAACTTATCAAAGAATATATTGACATTTTCGCATGGAGTTATGAGGATATGCCAGGCCTAGATCCTAAAGTTGCTACTCATAAACTCAATATTTTTCCTAATGTCAAGCCTGTAAAACAACAGCAACGGCGCTTTAGACCAGATATGATGGATGTAATAGAAGCAGAAGTCAAAAAGTTGATCACATGCGAATTTGTTCGTGAAGAGCAACACCCGGATTGGGTGGCCAATATTGTTCCTGTCATGAAGAAGAACGAAAAAGTCCGAGTTTTTATAGATTATCGAGATCTTAATGCAGCTTGTCCAAAGGACAAATTTCTACTTCCAATTACTGATGTCATGATAGAAAATACATGTGGTTTTGAACGCATGTCTTTCATGGACGGATTCTCAGGGTACAATAAGATCAAGATGCATCCAGAAGATGAGAAATATACCGCTTTTCGTACACCCCTTGGGGTCTACTGTTATACGGTTATGCCGTTTGGTCTTAAAAATGCCGGTGCCACATATCAACGGGCTATGAGCAACATCTTTCAAGAACATCTACGGAAGATAGCTGAATGTTATGTAGATGACATTGCTGTTAAAAGTCGATTAAAGGATAATCACATTCAGGACTTGAGGACAGTGTTTGAGTTGATGCGCCAGCATAAATTGAAAATAAACCATACTAAGTCTTTCTTAGGAGTTTCCAGTGGTAAATTTTAGGATTTGTCATTACTTCTCAGGGTATCTATGTTGATCCTGATAAGATTAAAGCAATTCTCGAAATGTATCCTCCTCGTAATCTGAAAGAACTCCGTGGCTTTCAGGGTCGTATTGCTTATATTAGAAGATTTATATCTAATCTTTCTGGAAGATGTCAACCTTTCTCCCGTCTATTAAAGAAAGGTGTATCTTTGTTTGGGATGAAGCGTGTCAGAAAGCCTTCAATGACATCAAGCAATACCTTACAAACCCACCTGTTCTGATACCTCCGCTAGTCGGAAGGCCATTTTTGCTATATGTTCGAGCCTTGGATCACTCACTTGGCGCTCTTCTTGCACAGAAAAGTGATATGGGTCATGAGCAAGCAATATATTATCTGAGCAGAATAATGGTCGGAGCTGAACACAGGTATACTCCTGTGGAAAAGGAATGTCTAGCTTTGGTTTTTGTCGTCCAAAAGACAAGACATTATGTGACAGGACAGACTATTCATGTCATTTCCAGAATAAATCTCATTCGGGTATTGATGAGAAAAGCTAGCATTCTTAACTCCAGGTTGGCCACCTGGACGATGTTGCTTACTCCTTATGACATGGTTTATGTACCTCAGAAATCAATAAAGGGTCAAGCATTCGTCGATTTCTTAGCTGCTCACCCTATACCGGAAATATCAAAATTATATGAGGACATTCCAGATGAAGTCGTGGATTGTAACCTGACTTTAAAGAATGACATATGGCAATTATATTTCGATGGGGCATCACGAGTAGGACCTAAAGGCAATATTGTCTCTGGAGTAGGAGTCGTCTTGGTTTCTCCTGACAAAATGGTCATATAACGTGCCTATTCTCTCAATGAGCCATGTTCCAACAATGTAGCAGAATATAATGCTCTGTTGATTGGTCTCCAAGTAGCAAAATAATTGGATATTGAGTTCATAGAAGCTTATGGAGATTCTCAATTGATTGTTAATCAAGTTAGAGGAACTTATGAAGTAAGAAACCCGGATCTCATCCCTTACCATCAAGTGGTAGTCGAGTTGGATCTTTCATTCAAAAGATTCTTCATTGAATTTGTACCATACTCTCAGAATGTGGAAGCTGATGCTCTTGCCAGTTTAGCTGCAGACCTAGCTGTCCCAATCCGAAGGCAAAATACAATTACTTTGTTGGATCGAGACTTGTTCTGTGTCAAGAATAATTTGTACATTGAACAAAGTTATACTACAGAGTCAAATTCCCAGCATAAGGATTGGAGAACTCTATTCGTTGATTATGCAGTTCATGGGATTTTGCCTGAAGATCCAAAAGAAGCTGCATCAATCAAAAGACGATCGTTTCGGTTTTATTATGATTCGTCTTTACATATGCTGTACTATCGTTCCTATGATGGACTCTTGCTGCGTTGTCTCTCAGAAAGTGAAGCTAAACAAACACTGCGAGAAGCTCATGATGATATTTGTGGTGCTCATCAACCGGATCCTAAATTACAAGACCGCATTCGAAGAATGGGGTATTATTGGCCTTCTATGATAGCAGATGCTGTAGACTATGCCAGAAGATGTAAAGCATGTCAGATTCATGCTGATTTTATTCATCAACCATCTAAATTTTTACATCCTACAGCAGCCTCTTGGCCTTTCGAAGCTTGGGGTATGGATGTCATTGGTCCTATTAATCCCCCTTCTATTAAAAGACATCGGTTCATATTAGCTATAACAGATTACTTTTCTAAGTGGGCAGAAGCAGTTCCCCTTGCGGAAGTGAAAACATCTAATGTGATCAGCTTCATCAAGCACCATATCATTTATCGCTTCGGAATTCCTCGACAGATAATTCATGACAATGGTCCACAATTTGCCAGTCAAGCATTTTATCGATTCTGTGACAAGAATCGAATTCAGAATTTGGCTTCTACGGCTTATAATTCAGCTGCTAACGGTTTAGCCGAAGCTTTCAATAAGACGATCATTAAACTTCTCAAAAAGTTTGTCTCTTCTAATAAACGTGATTGGAATGAGAAACTTGGAGAGTGTTTATAGGCTTATCGAACAACAGTCCGGACTCCTACTGGTTTTACACCATTTTCATTAGTTTATGGATGTGAAGCTGTCCTCCGATTGGAAATCCAGATCCCATCTCTACGAATAGCCATTGCTAATGAGCTAACTACAGAGAATAATGATCGCTTACGACTCCAAGAACTTGAAGGATTGGATGAGAAACGTCTTCAAGCACAACAGCACATTGAACTATATCAAGCCCGCATATCTCGAACTTTCAATCGTAAAGTCAAAGAGAGGGTATTCAAAGTTGGCGAACTTGTATTAGCTGTTCGAAGACCGATGGTGATGACTCATAAAAGTAAAGGGAAATTCCAAGCAAAATGGGAAGGCCCTTATGTAATTGAGTCCGTATTTTCCAATGGCACCTATCAATTATCAAAGCCCAATGGAGATCTGCTCATGATGCCAATCAATGGCAAATTTCTTAAGAAATACTATGTATAAAAAAAAGACAGAATGAAAATAAAGTCTCTTTTATTACTATTTTTGTTCAAACAAAAGGTCAAGGACGAGGACCACTTCCTCCCTTATTGAATACATAGTCAGTTAATGTCTCGAAGGAATTGTTGCCTGAGTTCATAAAAACCTGCAGGCGGCCATCCTCAGTGCTTCTTCTTCTGGAGTTTTTCCTGGCTCTACAAAGAACGCAAGGATATCTTGTGGTGACTTGGGCATGGAAGAGCTGTTGCCTACTTGAGTCGGGCCTGCCACTGTTGGCTCAACGGGACACATCTTAGTGACGTCCTCAAATTTCCTGGAGACTTCATTTTTTGCGGTACATCCTCGGAAGACATTTTCAATGGGAAAGTAGAAATAAGAATGAAATAATTACAGAAAGTTCTCGCCTATTTATAGAAGAGGATTGTTGATGAACCGGTCTTTGAGATTGAGAACAACTTTTTATTCCCAAAAAGGTCTGTCCATTCGTTCTATCGGGTTCATTCATTTAATTACGGAATCGAATCAATGCTTACTTTTCCTGAAAATTATGGACTTATATGCTCATGACATCTGTCTCCTTAATCCCCAGCCACCAAAGTTTGGTTAAGCTGATTCTTGTCTCCTGGGAAAGGGATTCTATATCTTCTATCTTATCAATTGATTAGAAAGTGGAATTCGCTATTTATCATGTTTCCATGACCTCTGGATAAATACTAAATCTACTTACTTTTCCTATCTATCACTTCTATTGACCTCTGTATAGATATTAATCTAATTTTCTTTTGAGTTCATATGTACTATTATGTCCATATTACCTCTGATAGTATTATATACTCTAAAACAGAAGATAAGATTTTATTTATCTATCATGTCCATAATACATCCAGATAGATATAAATCATTGATCATAGAAGAATCATCATTTCCATTCCCATATCATCAAAAAAAAAAGTCTATTACATTTCTTAGACTTTCTTACAAGTTATAATGGAAATCTATTACATTCTTGGATTTTCATTCTATACACACAACGATAGCCTAATGGAGATCTATTTCTTCTTTGGATCTTCTTTGTTGGATTCGTTGTTGGTGTCAATTCCTTGATGTCCAAGCCTTTATGGCGACCAGAACAGAAGGAATCAAACTCTGGTCTTCTCTCTCAAACGAGAGGAGAATCCCAGAGTATGGCAGCCCAAAAGACGTGTTGCTGCCAATACAACTGTTGGATTAGGGGCGGCCTTCCAGAGGATATAGGAATGTATCCAGCATTGGGATACAATTCCTAGTCGTGCCGTGAAAGGAACTCTACTACCCGATTTCTCGGGGTAGAGTTGACTCCACCATCCAACTCTCCGTGTATAAAGGCTCTTCCTACCAACAGAGGAAGACCCTTCTATCCCACGAAGGGTTCTGAGTTGTCTAATTTGCGCGTCAAAAGCGCATGAGCTCCCTGATGTTGATGTCAGAAGAACGTTCTTCACAACGTCAAAGTCACCAATGCCGATTCTGGAAAAACTGTTCAGCCAAACTTCTGCAGGAAAACAACAAAGAAGAAGTATTTTAAACAGAAGTATCATCAGATGCGTATTAAACGCTAACTAAAAACAGATTACAAGGCGTTTACGCCAATGATTCAGCAAGGCTTTTACGCCTGTGATTCAGCAAGGCTTTTGCGCCTGTGTTTCAACAAGGCTTTTACGCCAGCGATTCAGCAAGGCTTTTATGCCTGTATTTCAACAAGGCTTTTACGCCAGTGATTCAGCAAGGCTTTTACGCCTGTGCTTCAACAAGGCTTTCACGCCAGTGCTTCAGCAAGGTTTTTACGCCAATACTTCAGCGAGGCTTTTACGCCAGTGCTTCTGCAAGGTTTTTTACGCTCGTCAAGAATTTACACTCATGAATAGCTGTTTTCAACAAAAAAATTCGAAGCCAGACAATTGCTTATGATCAGACTTACCACTTAAGTCAAATGGTTTGGCTCTAATAGTGGTTGAATCTACGACTAATGACTGGGTGTACAAAAGAACGTCGTTGGAAAGCTTCGCCACGGTCACTTGTTGGAGAACGACATTGCAAAAAATTATCTTCAGAGGAACGAGAATGAGAATATATGAAACATTCTCGGCTATTTATAAAGACTGAAGAAACTGTTGGGAGTCTATTTCGGGAGAAGATCCTATTTAAAGGCTCTCATAACCACAAGACAGATGCCACGTGTTGGTTTGTTTCTTGGGAATTAACAACCATAGAAGCAGTCAAAATAAGTGTTGAATAATTCTATCTACCAACAGATGAGATTAACATCAAGATTTTATTATAAAGGGGGGAGTGGACCCCTACACATAAAAGAGTCGCAATACATGGAAAATTATTTCTCTCCTTCATTGGGCTGACGAAGGGAGACACCTAGTTCGTGCATATTGCGAATCAACGAGCGGCACATCAGATTAAGAAACGCTTCGGCATCTCCTGGCCCTTCGTACGCAGTTGGGGGACCACCATCAATGCGACTAAAGACCGTAGGAGTCACTCCAAAACACTCTAAAAGATTGCATGCTCGCTCAAAATCAAGCCTAGAGCTCGAAGCCTCTTTAATGATAATCTTGTTCTTCGGCGCCATGACAAAACGAGGATGAATGTCAAGAATAAAGAATTTATCCTTATTCATACAAATCAAAGCAACTCTTCATATTCCTCGTTGGAAACTGCTCACTCGGAAAGATGAGGAAACATTCGAAAGTTTCGAGAAGAAATTCATTATGACAGTTAAGTGTTGACCGACATTGTTTTTCTTGAGAGTTACGTCGACTGTTCGACATCCCCCGCTTTTACGCGGATGTCGGTTGCGTATCCCAAATTTTACGCTGACTGGTCAAATCTCAACTTTTACGCTTCTGTTCAAAGTGTTTCAAATTTGAGAGATATTTGAAAACTTTGAAGGGGGTCTTGTAGGAGCATAAAAAGTGCTTCAGAGAAAGGGTCAAAGAGATAGATCATTTCATTCATAAGTGATTGGTTTTACGCCAAACAGAGCGGTTAATCTCTTTACGCCCAAGATAAGGCTAATCACTTTACGCCTAAAGCAGGCTGACCACTTTACGCTTGGGTCTATACCCATGGTTTTACGCCAAGGACGGATCAGCCACTCTTACGCTGGACAAAACTGTCAAATCTCGCATTTAATGCAAACTCTGTCATAGAGATCTTAATGATAGCATATATCACAAAGGGATTTGTTTTATACAGAGACCAATATTGTCGTTCAGTATGTGGATTGAGGTACTTTATGCTCACACTATGGCTTCTTTTACGCACGAAGACTATACGAGCTTTTACGCTCAACATCTGACGTGTGCGTAAAGTCTATTGAGCTATTTTACGCTCAAGGTTATTTAACAACCACTTTACGCGGGAAGTCTATGTCAAGGCTATTTTATGCCTAATTTACTGCTTTAAGCTCAGAGTACATTGAGGCTATTTTTACGCCCTATTCTCCTCCACCAGCTTGGAACGTGGTCTGCCTACGTGGCTTTCATGCCATTCTTCTCGAAGAACGTGTATACATGTATCCTATTCTTACTGAAATGATGGAACACATGTCAACATATGCAGAGGTTGGCTTCGATCGTGGATGGCAGTTGTTAGCGTAAAGATGAACTTTTCCTAAGTTTTTACGCACAAGAGCAAGTCTGTAAATAGACTTATTTTTCTCATAACAAGGGGACAGAGACAGGAGAGAATACAGAGATCAGAACTTAGAGATTTTGATTCTCCAGAGCATTCTTCTTCAACCTTTCTTTCAGAACAGAGTGAAGCAAAGCAGGAAAGCATTCGGCCCGCCATCAGTGCCCAAGTGCGTCGATACCTTACTGGTGACTTAGTTCTTCCAGTTGTTCTACTTCAAGCAGTGATCTTCATCATCATCATATGGTCCAAGGAACAAAGTGATCATTTGCGAATCAGACTTCTACAGCAATACTTTCCCAGAATCAAATTTGTACTTTTGTACTTTTTTTTTTTATTTTCAAAAGCCAATTCCTCAAAGGCATTTTGTTAAGTGAAACAGAGCAGTATTATCTTTAGACCACCGAATACGGCAGAGTTTGAGTTCACCCAAGAAGACGGAGAGAGTTGTGATGCACCCGCATCGGAAACTCATATGATGATGCATGACACCCACAACACCCTATTATCACCGAGTTCGAGGATGTATTCCCTAAGAATTGCCAGGACACCACCCGACCGAGATATTGAGTTTTCTATTGAGCTTATTCCAGGAGCCGAGCCTATTTCATCTCGAGTATATCGTCTGGCACCCAAGGAGTTGGTAAGATGAAGACGCAAATTGATGACTTATTAGAGAAGGGATTTATTCGTGCCAATGCGTCACCATGGGGAGCACCCATTCTTTTTGTACCTAAGAACGACGAGACAGTACGCATGTGCATTGACTACAGAGCATTGAATGCAGTGACGGTGAAGAACAAGTATCCCTTGCCACGTATAGACGATCTATTCGATCAACTGAGTGGAGCAAAAGTATTCTCCAAGCTTGACTTACGATCAGGCTATCACCAATTGAAGGTTCGGAAGGAAGACATTGCAAAGACGGCCTTTTGATCGAGGTATGGACACTACGAGTTCTTGGTCATGCCTTTCGATTTGACCAATGCACCCGCAGTTTTCATGAATTTAATAAACAAGATCTTTTATCAATACTTGGACAAATTTGTAGTAGTCTTTATAGACGATATCTTGATTTACTTCAAGAGCCAAGAGGAGCATGAGCAGCATCTACGGATAGTTTTGGGAACATTGAGGAACGAGGGACTCTTTGCGAAGCTTAGCAAGTGTGATTTCTTTCTCAATGAGGTATCATTTCTTGGTCATATTTTTACGGGCGATGGTATATCAGTAGACCCAGAGAAGATCACAGCAGTCAAATCATGGCCCGCTCCCACAACAGCTTCTGAAGTGGGAAGTTTCCTCGACTTGCGGGTTACTACCGACGGTTCGTAGAAGATTTCTCTCGAATAGCGGGGCCTATGACTCGACTAACTTGCAAGGATCAGGAGTTTGTATGGACAGACGAGTGTTAAGCCGCTTTTGACGAGTTGAAGAAGCGATTGACCACAGTACCGATCTTGACACTACCATCGAGCCCAGGAGGATTTGTGATCTACAGCGACGCATCCGGGAAGGGATTAGGATGTGTATTGATGCAGCATGGTCGGGTAGTAGCATATGTATCGCGACAGTTGAGAGTGCATGAGAAGAATTATCCGACCCACGATCTAGAGCTCGTAGCGTTATCTTTGCTTTGAAGCTATGGAGACACTTCTTGTACGGCGAGAAGGTTGATATCTACACTGATCATAAGAGCCTCAAGTACGTGTTCACACAAAAGGAGTTGAATGTGCGACAGCGACGTTGGTTGGAGTTGATGAAGGATTTGAGATTGAGCTTCATTATCCGGGCAAGGCTAATGTCGTGGCAGACGCATTAAGCCGTAAGCCCATGGCACACTTTTTGACTACACAGAAGGAATTGATTAGACCTGGAGCAGCTTGGTATTGAGGTAGTATTACCTGGAGCAGACGGCGTATTAGCCAACCTTCAAGTGCAATCATCACTGGTAGAGCGCATCAAGGCAGCATTGCTAATGATGCTAGATTTCGACGGTTGAAAGAGAGGACTGAAGCAGGAGAGCAGACAGGTTTGGGGAGTCCACTCACTATGATGTGGTGATCATATTTATGTACCCAATGGAGATCTACGGTAGGAGCTGATGGCCGAGGCTCATAGTTCGACTTACTCTATTCATCCCGGAGGGACCAAGATGTATCGTGACTATATAGACAGTATTATTGGTGGCATGGAATGAAGCGAGAGATAGCTCGTTTGTTGCCAAGTGCTTAGTATGCCAACAAGTTAAGGCAGAGCACCAGAGGACGGCCGGATTATTACAGCCACACTACCCATTCTCGAGTGGAAGTGGGAGCACATTACTATGGATTTCGTCACGGGTTTTCTCGGAGTCCTAGGGGATGTGACGCAGTGTGGGTGACTGTTGATAGACTTACGAAGTCAGCACATTTATGTAGGTCCTAAAAAATCAAGTTACACACATCAACAAAGTCATGAAGATCAAGAAATGCATCTTTCAAATGAACTGTGCAGACATTAGATTGCACATCATATAAATTGTGCACGCTAGACTGCGCACACTCTAAAGCGCGCAGGCTGACGTAGAAAATAATCATTACCTGACACAATCAAATCTTTTGACAGCTGACAGCACGGAGAACGAGGCGACTGTTTGTTTAATCGTGCAGCACGGCGCTCGAGGACAGCTGGCAGCGCAATCGGCCAACCTATCTGATGCGTAATCCATATTGGCGCAATCCATGCCTGTGCAGTCCATTCCTGCGCAATCCAAGCCAGCGCAATTCAGGTTGCGTGCTCTATCAACACAACTGACAATATATACGTGGCATTCATGCCATCAATTGCTCATTATGTGGCAACCGTCTATGCCCGATCATGCGCATTTCAATCAAATGATGCCATATGTCCAAGACAGTTGGCCCATGATCAGACAACTGCATGCGCAGTCTACTGTTGCGCAATCCAATTCATGCCAATCCATCATGCGCAGTCGAGAATAACTAAAAGTTAGTTATTTCCAGAACTCTATAATAGAGTTTCAAGCCTCCATTCAAGGGATCATAGATCACAGATCAGAAATCAGAGATCAGATAGAGAGATCAGACATAAAAGTTCAGAGAGTTCAGGAGTTCCTGCCCAAGTGCTGCTGCATTCTTCGAGGCTTTTGCCTTCAATTCTCCGAGGCTTTTGCCTTCAAGTCAACTTCAGAGGCTACTGTCTTCAAAGTTCACATCGTCCAAGGGATAAAGCAATCGTCTTCTAGATTGGATTCCTATAGTTGTACTTTCCCAGAATTCTTGTAATCATACAAAGTTTGTATCAATAAAGTTTCATACTTTTGTTTTTGCAAACAAAATGGCGACTCTACTGGGGATGACTTTCTCCTCCGACGAGGAAGTGACAACTCAATATGACGTAGCGTCTATCGGGAAGACGTAGAAGACTCTGGTTGTGAAGGTCAATCAGACACCTATGAAGCCATGATCAACTCTAAGACCACTCCTCGTACGGCAACCACTTCTGCACGAGCAAAGTACGCCCAGTGTGGGTCTCCAAGACTGTAGCGCAGTCCATCAACTCTGCCAGCAAGACTGCTGCACAATCTGCCAAGAACCCTGCTGCACAATCTGCTGCACAGTCTATAATTGCTGCCACTAAGACTGTTGCACAATCTGTCTCAATTACTCATACACAAGCTGCTGCTGTCAGTGCACAGAAGACTTCTTTTGCTGCCTTGTCAAAGTATAAGACTCCTCTCCTCTGGCACAGTTGGCTGCCCATCTTCCTGCGCAAACCAACACTCCAGCAACTAGAGTGCATCCTAAACACTATGTGGCCAGAACTCCTGATGCGCAAACCACAGTGTCTGTGGCCAGAACCAGAAAGATCTCTGTTAAGGACTCTCCTGCGCAACCTGCCAATGCGCCATCCACCCATGCAAGCCATGTCTGCGCAATCCAAGAGAGACAGCCCTTTGGCTAATCTCTCTTCTTCTTCTCACAACAAGGAGAAAAGCTCTATTTCTCTCGAACATCCTGCTGCTCCGGTACAATCTACTGGGGGTAGTGTTTTGGCTATTCCTCCTCCCCACAACAAAGGAAAAGGCCTTTGGTCTTTTCTCAAACTTCTTGTCCCATGACTTGGAAGGCAACAGAGGGAAAACGCTCTTTAGCTAACCCTTCTTCCAAAACAAAGAAAAGGCCCTTTGGCCTTTTCTCAATCTTCCGTTTTTACCGTTGAAGATCAATCTGAATATGCTCCGGCATTAGTCAGTACAAGGGCCCTTTCTCACAAGGATTCTCCTTCTTTCCTTGCCAAAGGAAAGTGTGCTGATCAAAGAGGTATTTTGCCTACTCCGGTAGCAGAGTTCCAAGATCTCCCAACCCTCAAAATCTTCGTTCAAGACAGAGAAAATTGCTGGTGTCTCAAACAGAAACCCCTGAAGGTGAGTTTGCAGATCTAAGAACTTATCTCAACAGGCCAACTTCGGTAAAACACAAACAACCGATGCCGAAGACCAACTATCAGAAGCAGACTTCCAGGATCAAGAATCCAGATACCTATGCTAATTAAATGAGCACTTCCTGTACACTCAAGGATAAAATATTTAAAGAACCGAACCATGTTTCGAATGTTATCAAAGAACATATTCCTCGAACTTTTCCTCGTCTCGTTGCTGTTCCCGATCTCCGAGAACACCTCAAACAAAGGGGGATAACACTTCAACACTTTCAATTCAACCAAGTGATCATCATCATTGTAATCATAAGGTTGTTATCAAGTGTTGTTGTCAAACAACTAGACGATCTGTCTTCGATCGTTTGAACTTTTCTAACTTGAATCTATATCGGAAGATGAAGATGAAGTTCTATACGCTTCCGTCAACATACTTCCTGACAATAGGGGTAGGAAATATTTTAATCACGGGAAACCTCGTAAGCCAAGCCAACGGTATTTGGATTTACTCCAAGAATCCTCTTTGGGAGTATTCCAACATACCAGATCCC